>JAHIAM010011336.1:0-11849 GCA_021605205.1 Aegilops longissima
ATCCTTGTTGATCGCGAGAGCTTATCATGGGCTAAGTTGGGACACCCTGCGGTATAAACTTTGGAGCCGTGCCCGGGTTATGGCAGATGGAATTTGTTAATATCCGGTTGTAGTAAACTTGAAGCAAACTCTTCTAAAATACACCAACCGTTAATGCGTAGCGTGAGTGTCTCTTTTAAGTGGTTGATCGAGAGAGAAACGGTTTTGGGTTATGTTTGGCGTAAGTAGGAGTTCAGGATCACTTCTTGATCATTACTAGTTGGCGACCGTTCCTTTGTTTCTCTCCTCGCTCTCATTTAGTATGTTAGCCACCATATATGCTAGCCTGCTGCAACCTCACCACTTTACCTTCCTTTCCCATTTAAGCTTTGCTAGTCTTGATACCCATGGTAATGGGATTGCTGAGTCCTCGTGGCTCACAGATTACTACAC
This sequence comes from Aegilops longissima, assembly GCA_021605205.1. Lineage (NCBI taxonomy): Eukaryota > Viridiplantae > Streptophyta > Magnoliopsida > Poales > Poaceae > Aegilops > Aegilops longissima. The sequence continues at coordinate 433 of JAHIAM010011336.1, forward strand.
CACTAGTTGCGGTACAGGTTTGCGATGATCATGGCGTGAGGCGATGTTAGCTTTATTGGAGTTCTTCTTACGCTTCTTCTTGATCGGGATAGATTCCGGTCGGCAGCCTGGGCTAGCAGTGGATGTTGTTTGAGTTTCTTTTATGTTCCATCCGTGTGGAGTTGATCTCTTGTATAGCGTTGATGTATTCTTGTGGCGTTTGTGCCTTATGTTTGTATCCCATCTATTATGTAATGTTGATGTAATGATATCCACCTTGCAAAAGCGTTTCAATATCGGTCTATCCTTGGTGGGACCCGAGTTCCTTTGGATAGTGCATATTGGCGTGACAAGTTGGTATCGAGCCTCGACCGACCCTAGAGCCCTTGATTGATTGTGTAGTTTGGCGATGTTGAGTCTAGAATAAACTTTTTGGAGTCTAGCTATATCGGATAGGAATTCTTTTACTCCTCGCCTTTGCTCGGTGAGGAATCTTGGCGTAGGTGTTTTGAATTACTCCTCTTCCCTTCAAATTTTTCTTTAGGTTCCACGTTGGTTTTCGATCGTTGTTCCTCAGCTCTTTTTATCGGTGCTTTTCCCGTCAAATCGACTCGAGCCTCTTCATCTTTGCAAGTTCAATCCTCGGTTGTGTTATTTTCCACCGCCCTCCCTTCTTCTTCTCGGAACCGGAGTCCGTAATCAGTATCCATCCCTCGTGTGAAGCCTTTGCTTTCTTCAACGATGTTTTCTCTTCAAGATATTTCGTTTTCCCCTTCAAGTTGCCTTTGTTTTCCGCCCTCCCACCCTATTATTCCCGGAGTTCGAGTTTCTTCCGACCATCAATTTCATTAGGTGAGTCTTCCCTCAATTGTTTCAACGTGAATTCTCGTCTCGTTGTCATTCTTCATCCCTTTTTTTTTCCGGTGCACTCAATTCAAGTTTTTCGGTGTTGATCATATTCTTTTCCTCGGCTCAAGTGGTCTCTTTGCTCGTTCATCTCTCGGTTTATCCTTCGGTGTTCAACACATCTCGGAGATTCGTCTATGTTTGAATTAATTAGGCTGTCACCTCATCAAATATTTCAGTTCTTCCGGTGCATCACCTATCTTTCAACATCCCTTTCCACATGTTTTCTTTTAGTGGGCCCTAACCCACGAGGTTTTTCCAGGATCTTACGACTCTTCTAATTTCCCGGAGTTATTCTCAATTCTTTTCAAGCATGGCGTAATAATGAATTTCATCGGTCGATGCCTTTTCCAAGATCGATTTCAAATTCTTTTCATTGTTGGCTCAACCTCTTTGTTTTTCATTCTGCGAATTACCTCAGTTATTTTGATGGTGTTTCTCGTCATCATTATCAACTTTGAAGATCAGGAAGAGTTTCTCTTAAATCTCGTCCGTTCTCCCGGAAGATTCGGTGCTAGCTCGATGTTATCCTATCCAGTTGTTTCTAAGTGTGCAATTCTTTTCATCCATCCGGAGTATTTCAGGAGTTGTTTTCCGTCTCGATCATCCGGAGGTCATATTTTCGGCATATTTCTTCGTTCCAAGTTTTCAAATTCGTTCTCCAATTATTCCATATTCGTTGCCCTTCTTTCGTCTCAATATTCTTCGGTGCTTCATTCAAGTATTCGTCAATCAGTTCGCGATCTCTTTGTTCTCTTGTCTCTAATTTTCCCTCAAGTATCTTTGTGCTTTTCTAATTCTTCGGTGATTCATTCTCTTTCATCAGTCATTTTCAATTCTTCGGTGGTTCGTTCAAGATTATTTTCATTGTTTATCGATTAATTCATTCGTTCTTTTCAATCCTACGGTGGTTCATGAAGACTTTCTCAAGTTTTGTGCGATGTTTCCCTTAATCCTTTTCAGCGAGAATAAGTATTATGCCAAATCCATTGTTTGTCATCAATTTAATCTGATGAAGGATAAGCATACAATAAATCTTATTCTTATTTCATCCAAGTGATTAATCCCTTACTTGGCGTTTGTTAGTAATGAATAAATTCTAGTTCAAGTGTTTTCATCTTTCTTTTCGGAGTTCAAAATTTCCTCGACCAGTTAATCGGTATCCTCCATCTAATTCATTGAGGCTCATCTTATTCCTTCATCCTTCATTTCTATCTCATCATCTTTTTGTCACGGAGTTCTTCATGGTGGTTCTTCATGATTTAATTCTTTCTTCAAGGGTTTCATCAATATTTTGGTGGAATTCACATATCTTTTCTTCTCGATCTTGAAGTGTAATTATTTCTCCATATTCTTTTGAAGTGGAGTTTTGCATTTCTTCGTTATTCTCAGCTATCCAATCATTTCCGGTTGTGGCAGGTTATCACCTTATGATCTTGAGATGTTACCGATAAGACCACATCAAGCTTATTCTTTTCGTTGTTGATTTTCTCAACAATTCTTTCAATCCTTTAAATGCGAGGTTGCTTCTATTTCATTGGGCACAAGTTGTCATTTTCTTCTCCGTTTCTTTTCATTCAACTTTTCATTTCTTTCCGGAGGTTTTGTGTCATGTCTTCATCAAGTTTCATTCCATCTTGTGAAGTTCATGTTCTAATCCTTCCATTTTCAGGAGTGCTACCTAAATCCTTTCGGTCTTATTTGTTTCTTTCTCATTCTAACCCTCCGGTTAGAGCAGGTAGTTTCATAGTCTATCTTGATTCCGTGAGCTTTGATTCTCGTCATTCTCGTCGTTCCTCTCTTCTTCTAAGTACTCTCGATTCTTTGTTTCTTCTCTTGAGTTTTTGCTTCACCTCATCCTTTTCCCTTCCGTCTGGTCCTAAGATCTCGGGATGAGATCTCTTGTTAGTGGAGGAGTGTTGTGCGCCCCGATTCGATCGCCGGTGTCCGCGATTATTTCGGCATTGCCATGTCATTTGCTTGCATGTCTCTCTTTGCCATGTCATCATCTGCATTTCATATCATGTCATCATCGCATTTCATTTTGCATATGTGTTCGTCTCATGCATCGAGCATTTTCCCGTTGTCCGTTTGCAATCCGGCACTCCTATGTCTCCGGGCCCCTTTTACCTCTTTTCATGTGCGGGTGTTGAGCGGTCTCGGAATGGACGATGTTTGTCAAGCGGCCTTGGTATAGCACCGTGAACCGCTGTCAAGTTTCGGATCATTTGGAGGTCGTTTGGTACTCAGGTTAACGGGTAACCAAAAGGCCTCTTTGTGTGCAGCCCAACACCCCTTTCAAAGTGGCCCAAAACCCACCAAACCCCTCCATGCTCTCGATCGTTCGATCACGATCGCGTGGCACCGCACCTCATTTGGACTCTCCTAGATCCCTCTACCTATTTATAGTGCCTCCCCGAAAATCAGATGAAACCCTAGCCTTCGTCCTCCTCCTGGGGACACGTCCGGACCCGCCGGCGTGTCCGCCCGTCCGCCGCCCCCGCCCTACCGGAGCCGCCACGTGGCCGCCGCCCGTTCCGTGCCGCCGCCGCAGGCCAGGCGAGCCCGGAAGCCCATCGAGCCTGCCCGACCCTCGTGCCGCGCGCTGCCCGGCCGCCGCGCCGCCGCCCTCGCCGCCGCGATCCGCGCCGGCCGGCCGCCGCCCGCCTCCCGGGAACCGCTCCGCCGCCTCCCGCGCCGCCTCACCTCCGGCCGCCTCCCCGCGCCCGCGGCCCCCACGCCGCCCGCCTCGCCCTCGCCCGCCCGGCTCCGGCGCCGCCTCCTCCTCCGGGCCGGTGCCTAGATCCGGCGCGCCGCCGGATCCGGCGACACCGGCCGAGGCGCCCTTCTCCGGCCCTCCCGGCGTCATCTCCGCCATCTCCGGCGCGAACCGGCGAACCCGAGATCCGTGCATGGTTGACTTCTTTCCCCCTCCCAGTTCCACTAAGTCCAGTTCATAATATTTTCATGCATTTTCATCATGCCATAACTCTGTCATCGTTGCTCCGTTTTGCGCGTGTAATATGTCAAATTGTTCGCCTCGGTGAGTAGATCATTTCATCTCATTGCATCATTTTCATTTGAGGTCATTTGATGCCCTAAATGCTGTTAGAAGAGTGCTATGTGATGTTAGTTTCGATTCTTATCGAACATGCACTTTGCCATTTTGCCATGATTGATGTGTGCATCCTATGAACTTGAGTCCTACATGTGTTTTGTAATATGCCATGCCATCTTTCCAGGGGTATATTCCATGTATTTTGTGATCTCTGTGGTGAATAGCACAAGCATGCAAACTAGGCTTCATTATGTTGCTGATTTCAGCCCTTTTTCTTGATATCTTTATGCCATGTTAACTTGATTCTCCGAGAGATCCATGCTTATTTTGAGATACTTCAGTAAGGATGTTTTGTTCTACATGTCTTGATCTATCCATCCATGCCCTTGTTTGCAATTATGTAGTGCCATAGCTTGAGTCAATCGAGCTCTACTTTTGCTATAAAATGTTTCTGGCAGGTTGTTTACATGTTATTCAATTTTGCCAAGGTTGTTGTAGTTGATCCTTGCATGCTATGATGTTGTTCTTGCCATGTATAGCTTCTATGCCATGTCTTCTTACTGTTGGTTGCCTTGCCATGCCATGTATTGCTCTGTGGTGAGTGTTTCAAGCTCACCAACATGCCTACTTATTGTTGTTCCTGCCATGTATGAATCTGTAATATAACTTGCCATGTTTACATGGGTGCCATCATATTTCTGATCCTTTTGGCTCATGGTCATAAAGGACTTTTGTTCTATGCTTTAGTAGATTCATGCCATGCCTTTGTTTGCCATGATAAGTTCCTGTAACATGTTGTTTGATAGCTCTAAACATTGCAACTTTGATGTTATTATTGCTTAAGTCAACTGTTATTATTTGCAATCTTGCCATGTCATTTTGAGCATGTTCTAGTGATTTCGGAGATAGCTCAGTGTTCATGTTTTGTCATGCTTTACCTGTACATCATGCCCATGCCTTTGTTATTATGTTGAGATCTGTAGCATGTTGTTTTGATGCTTGCAATATGCCTAGTTGCTGTTTTGGACAGATTGTTGTCATGTCTTGTATAGTGTGTATGTGTTGAACCGTTGCTCCGTTTGAGTGTGCTCTATATGAAACTTGCTTGATTTTGCATGTAGTTTCATATTATCATGTTGCATCCTTGTTTTGAGGTGTTTGCTTGATGTTTGTATGCATTTTGCATCAATGCCATGCTTATCTTGTTTTGCTCATATCTTCTAGGCCGTAGCTCCGAATCTAATGAACTTTATATGTAACTTGACTAGAATTTCGTGTAGATCATCGTGGTGCATCTTAACTTGCTGTTTAACAACTTGAACATAAGGTTTATTCAGATCTGGACCAATTTCGAAATTTGCATATGAGGACTTCTAGAATTGTTATATGTTGTTTCGGCCTCATTTAAACTTGCTTTGATGTGTTGCTCTTGTTTGCATCATCTCTTGCCATGAGTAGCTTCATGTATCTTGTCATGCATCATGCTTGTTGTGCATCATGTCTTGTTCATGTGTGGTGTGTTTACCATGTTGTGTGCTTCTTCTTGTTAGTTCCTGTTTCGTTGCGATCGTGAGGATTCGTTCGTCTACGCGTTGGCTTCATCCGTTCGTCTTCTTCATGGACTCGTTCTTCTTCCTAGCGGGATTTCAGCAAGATGACCTTCTACTGGATCTCATACTATCATTGCTATGCTAGTTGCTTCGTTCTTTCGCTTTGCTGTTACCTATCACTTCTTTGCTCAAGCCATCCCAAATTGCCATGTCAGCCTCTAACCTTTTGCACCCTTCCTAGCAAACCGTTGTTTGGCTATGTTACCGCTTTGCTCAGCCCTCTTATAGCGTTGTTAGTTGCGGTGAAGATGAAGTTTGTTCCTTGTTGGAACATGGAGATGTTGTTCCTTGTTGGAACATGTTTACTTGTTGGGATATCACAATATATCTTATTTAATTAATGCATCTATATACTTGGTAAAGGGTGGAAGGCTCGGCCTTATGCCATGTGTTTTGTTCCTCTTGCTGCCTAGTTTCCGTCATATCGGTGTTATGTTCCCGGATTTTGCGTCCCTAACGCGGTCGGGTGATTTATGGGACCCCTTGACAGTTCGCTTTGAATAAGACTCCTCGGCAAGGCCCAACTTGGTTTTACCATTTGCCTCACCTAGCCCTTTTCCCTTGGGTTTCGGAGCCCAAGGTCATCTTATTACCCCGGGCGTGCTCGTCTGAGTGCTGGTCCAACTATCGACCGGTAGCCACCGAGCAACTCTGGGTTGTTTATCGGAAGTTTGGACAATCGGTGTGCCTGAGACGAGATATGTGCAGCTCCTATCGGTTGTCGGCACATCCGGCGGCTTTGCTGGTCTTGTTTTATTGCTGTCGAAATGTCTTGTGCAGGGATTCGAGACTGATCGGGTCTTCCGGGAGAAGGAATATCCTTCGTTGATCGCGAGAGCTTATCATGGGCTAAGTTGGGACACCCTGCGGGTATAAACTTTCGAGAGCCGTGCCAGCGGTTATGTGGCAGATGGGAATTTGTTAATATCCGGTTGTAGTAAACTTGAAGCAAACTCTTCTAAAATACACCAACGTATGCGTAAGTGAGTGTCTCTTTTCGGGGTTGATCGAGAGAGAACACGGTTTACGGGTTATGTTTGGCGTAAGTAGGAGTTCAGGATCACTTCTTGATCATTACTAGTTGGCGACCGTTCCTTTGTTTCTCTCTCGCTCTCATTTGCGTATGTTAGCCACCATATATGCTTAGCGCTGCTGCAACCTCACCACTTTACCCCTTCCTTTCCCATTTAAGCTTTGCTAGTCTTGATACCCATGGTAATGGGATTCTTGAGTCCTCGTGGCTCTGATTACTACACCACCAGTTGCAGGTACAGGTTTGCGATGATCATGGCGTGAGCGATGTTTGCTTGTATTGGAGTTCTTCTTACGCTTCTTCTTGATCGGGGATAGGTTCGGTCGGCAGCCTGGGCTAGCAGGGTGGATGTTGTTTGAGTTTCTGTTTATGTTTCATCCGTAGTCGGATGTTGATCTCTTGTATATGATGTTGATGTATTCTTGTGGCATTTGTGCCTTATGTTTATCCCCATCTATTATGTAATGTTGATGTAATGATATCCACCTTGCAAAAGCGTTTCAATATCTGGTCTATCCTTGGTGGGACCGTCGAGTTCCTTTGGATAGGGTGCATATTAGGGCGTGACAAGTTGGTATCGAGCCTCGACCGACCTAAGGCCCCTTGATTGATCGTGTAGTTTGGCGATGTTGAGTCTAGAATAAACTGTTTTGAGTCTAGCTATATCGGAGTAGAATTCTTTTACTCCTCGCGCCTACTCTGGTGAGGAATCTTGGCGTAGGTGTTTTGAATTACTCCTCTTCCCTTCAAATTTTCTTTAGGTTCACGCAGTTGGTTTTCGATCGTTGTTCCTCAGCTCTTTTATCCGGTGGTTTTCCGTCAAGTCGACTCGAGCCTCTTCATCTTTGCAAGTTCAATCCTCGGTTGTCTTATTTTCCCACCGCCCTCCTTCTTCTTCTCGGAACGGTCCGTGTCAGTATCCATCCACTCGTGTGAAGCCTTTGCTTTCTTCAATGATGTTTTCTCTTCAAGATATTAGTCGTTTTCCCTTCAAGTTGCCTTTGTTTTCCGCCTCCACCCTATTATTCCCGGAGTTCGAGTTTCTTCCGACCATCAATTTCATTCGTGTGGAGTCTTCCCTCAATTGTTTCAACCGGTGAATTCTCGTCTCGTTCGTCATTCTTCATCCCTTTCTTTTTCCGGTGCACTCAATTCAAGTTTTTTGGGTTGATCATATTCTTTCCTCGGCTCAAGTGGTCTCTTTGCTCGTTCGTCTCTCGAGTTTATCCTTCGAGTGTTCAAACATCTCGGGAGATTCGTCTATGTTTGAATTAATTGAGGCTGTCACCTCATTCAAATATTTCAGTTTTCGGTGCATCACCTATCTTTCAACATCCCTTTCCAGCGGTGTTTTCTTTTAGTGGGCCCTAACCCACAGGTTTTTCGAGGATCTTACGACTCTTCTAATTTCCCGGAGTTATTCTCAATTCTTTTCAAGCATGACGTAAGAATGAATTTCATCGATCAGATGCCTTTTCCAAGATCGATTTCAAATTCTTTTCATTGTTGGCTCAACCTCTTTGTTTTCAATCTCTGGAGTACCTCAGTTATTTTGATGGTGTTTCTCGTCATCATTCTCAACTTTGAAGATCGAGGAAGAGTTTCTCTTAAATCTTGTCCGCTCTCCCGAAGATTCATGGTGCTAGCTCGATGTTATCCTATCTATTGTTTCCAAGTGTGCAATTCTTTTCATCCATCCGAGTATTTCAGGAGTTGTTTTCCGTCTCGATCATCCAGGTCATATTTTGACATATTTCTTCGTTCCAAGTTTTCAAATTCGTTCTCCAATTATTCCATATTCGTGCCCTTCGTTCGTCTCAAGATTCTTCCGGTGCTTCATTCAAGTATTCAATCATCATTCGCGATCTCTTGTTCTCTTGTCTCTAATTTTCCCTCAAGTATCTTTGTGCTTTTCTAATTCTTCCGGTGATTCATTCTCTTTCATCAGTCATTTTCAATTCTTACGGTGGTTCGTTCAAGATTATTTTCCTTGTTATCATATTAATTCATTCATTCTTTTCAATCCTACGGTGGTTCATGAAGACTTTCTCAAGTTTTGCGATGTTTCCCTTAATCCTTTTTCAAGAGAATAAGTATTATGCCAAATCCATTGTTTGTCATCAATTTAATTTGATGAAGGATAAGCATACAATAAATCTTATTCTTATTTCATCCAAGTGATTAATCCCTTACTTGGAGTTTGTTCGTAATGAATAAATTCTAGTTCCAGTGTTTTCATCTTTCTTTTCGGAGTTCAAAATTTCCTCGACCATTTCGTGGAATCCTCCATCTAATTCATCATGAGCTCATCTTATTCTTTCATCCTTCATTTCTATCTCATCATCTTTTTGTCACGGAGTTCTTCATGGTGGTTCTTCATGATTTAATTCTTTCTTCAAGGGTTTCATCAATATTTTGGTGGAATTCACATATCTTTTCTTCTCGCATCTTGAAGTGTAATTATTTCTCCATATTCTTTTGAAGTGGAGTTTTGCATTTCTTCGTTATTCTCAGCTATCCAATCATTTCCGGTTGTGGCAGGTTATCACCTTATGATCTTGAGATGTTACCGATAAGGCCACAACAAGCTTATTCTTTTCGTTGTTGATTTTCTCAACAATTCCGTTCAATCCTTTAAATCAGGTTGCTTCTATTTCATTCGGCTTTGTCATTTTCTTCTCCGTTCTTTTCATTCAACTTTTCATTTCTTTCCGGAGGTTTTGTGTCATGTCTTCATCAAGTTTCATTCCATCTTGTGAAGTTCATGTTCTAATCCTTCCATTTTCAGCGAGTGCTACCTAAATCCTTTCGGTCTTATTTGTTTCTTTTCTCATTCTAACCACTCCGGTTAGAGCAGGTAGTTTCATAGTCTATCTTGATTCCGTGAGCTTTGATTCGTCATTCTCGTCGTTCCTCTCTTCTTCTCGGTACTCTCGATTCTTTGTTTCTTCTCTTGAGTTTTGTTTCACCTCATCCTTTTCCCTTCCGTCTCGGTCCTAAGATCTCGGGGCGAGATCTCTTATTAGTGGAGGGTGTTATAGCGCCCGGATTCGATCGCCGGTGTCCTGATTATTCGTCGTCATTGCCATATCATTTGCTTGCGTGTCTCTCTTTGCCATGTCATCATCTGCATTTCATATCATGTCATCATCGCATTTCATTTTGCATATGTGTTAGTCTCATGCATCGAGCATTTTCCCGTTGTCCATTTTGCAATCCGGCACTCCTATGTCTCCGGCGCCCCCTTTTACCTCTTTTCATGTTGGGTGTTTAACGGTCTCGAAATGGACGAGGTTTGTCAAGCGGCCTTGGTATAGCACCGGTGAACCGCTGTCAAGTTCGGATCATTTGGAGGTCGTTTGGTACTCAGCAGTTAGCAGGGTAACATAAAGGCCTCTTTGTGTGCAGCCCAACACCCTTTCAAAGTGGCCCAAAACCACAAACTCCCTCCATGCTCTCGGTCGTTCGATCACGATCGCGTGGCAGCTGCACCTCATTTGGACTCTCCTAGCTCCCTCTACCTATTTATAGGTGCCTCCCCGAAAATCGCAGATGACACCTAGCCTTCTCCTCTCCTGCCGGACACGTCCGGACCCGCGGACGTGTCCGCCCGTCAGCGCCGCCGCCCCGCCCAACCGAGGCCATGCGTGCGCCCGCCGTTCCAGCGCCGCCCCAGCCGCCCCAGAGCCGAGAGCGAGCCAGCAGGCCTGAGACCCGCCGACCCCTGCCGCGCCGCTACCGCCGGCGCGGCTCCCGCCGCCGTTCGCCGCCGCCCGGCCATCCATGCGCCGGCCCGGCCCGCCCGCTCGCGCGCCTCCGCCGCCTCCCGGCCGCCTCGCTCGCCTCCGCCGGCCTCCCGCGCCCCGCGCCCTCGCTAGCGCCTTGCCCTCCGGCCTCGCCGCCCGTGCTCCCGCCCAGCGCCGCCTCCTCCTCCGCCGGCGCCAGATCCGGGCAGCGCCGCCGATCGCGACCTGACCGGCGGCGCCCTTCTCCAGCCCTCCCGGCGTCATCTCCGCCATCTCCGGCGCGAACCCGGCGAACCCGAGATCCGTGCATGGTTGACTTCTTTCCCCTCCCGGATTCCACTAAGTCCCCGATTCGTAATATTTTCATGCATTTTCATCATGCCATAACTCTATCATCGTTGCTCCGTTTTGCGCGTGTAATATGTCAAATTGTTCGTCTCGATGAGTAGATCATTTCATCTCATTGCATCATTTTCATTTGAGCTCATCTTGATGCCTAAATGCTGTTAGAAAGTGCTATGTGATGTTAGTTTCGATTCTTATCGAACATGCACTTTGTCATTTTGCCATGATTGATGTGTGCATCCTATGAACTTGAGTCCTACATGTGTTTTGTAATATCCATGCCATCTTTCCAGGGTATATTCCATGTATTTTTGTGATCTCTGTGGTGACTAGCACAAGCATGCAAACTAGGCTTCATGATGTTGCTGATTTCAGCCTGTTTCTTGATATTTTTATGCCATGTTAACTTGATGCTACCGAGAGATCCATGCTTATTTTGAGATACTTCAGTAAGGATGTTTTGTTCTACATGTCTTGATCTATCCATCCATGCCCTTGTTTGCAATTATGGAGTGCCATAGCTCGAGTCAATCGAGCTCTACTTTTGCTATAAAATGTTTCGCAGGTTGTTTACATGTTACTCAATTTTGCCAAGGTTGTTGTAGTTGATCCTTGCATGCTATGATGTTGTTCTTGCCATGTATAGCTTCTATGCCATGTCTTCTTACTGTTGGTTGCCTTGCCATGCCATGTATTGCTCTGTGGTGAGTGGTTCAAGCTCACCAACATGCCTACTTTTT
>JAHIAM010011346.1:0-14240 GCA_021605205.1 Aegilops longissima
GAGCTCTTAAACATACCTAGCTGTTATCTGTTTTTGTCATGCTACTGTTGCTGAATCATTAGCAGAAACTTGCTATATTGACATGGGTGTTACTATATTTTACGATCCTTTTTGGCTTATGGTCGAAGAGGACTTTTTGTTCTATGCTTTGAGTAGATTCATGCCATGCCTTGTTTTGCTATTATAAGTTCCTGTAGCATGTTTGTTTTCTTGCTCAGAAACATTTGCATCCTGATGCTGATTTTGCCATGTTTAGTAATTTCACTAAGTCTATGAAGGCGATATATTTTGCACTTTTTGCCATGCGTGTTTGGACCTGTTATGATGTGATTTAGCTTGTAGCTCAGTGTTCATCTTTTGTCAAGCATCTTGAGTAGATCACTGCCATATACTTTGTTGAATACGTTTGGGTGCAGTTAGCTTAATTGCTTGTTGCTTGCTAAGTGGCATCATCTTTTATTAATAGCAGATTTATGCCATTCTTGTTTGGCTTGTCATTTGGAAACCGTGCATCCGATTCGGGTGATCTTTATATCGATTTCAGCGAAATCATCTCCTCTTTCAGCGGCATACTTGGTTTGCCAAGTTGATGCACAGTTCATCATTTTCCTTCGGGTAGCCGCATACGCATTGCATATCACATCTCGCATATCATGCCATGTTTTGCATCATGTTGCTTGTGCATTGCAAGTGATTTATTATGGTTCCTTTGTTTGTGTTCTTGCTTTGGGTAGAGGCGAGGCGAGTGAGTGAGCGAGGAACCTGTTGAGAAGCAGCTTACGAGGATCAAGCTTTTCGACAACTCTGAGAACTTGCGAAGCAAGATGACCATACCCTCGAAATCACTTCTATCTTTGCTATGCTAGATGCTGCATCCTTTTGCTATGCCTATGCTACGATGCCTATCACTTGCTATATCATGCCACCCATATTGCCATGTCATTCCCTAACCATCCTTTCCTAGCAAACCGTTGATTGGCTATGTTACGCTTTGCTCAGCCCCTCTTATAAGCGTTGCTAGTTGCGGAGTGAAGTTGAAGTTTGTTCCTTGTTGGAACATGGAGATGTTGTTCCTTGTTGGAACATGTTTACTTGTTGGGGATATCACAATATATCTGCTATAATTAATGCATCTATATACTTGGTAAAGGGTGGAAGACTCGGCCTTATGCTGGTGTTTTGTTCCTCTTGCTTGCCCTAGTTTCAAATCATACTGGTGTTAGGTTCCTTGATTTAGCGTCCTTACGGTTGGGTGATTTATAGGACCCCCTTGACGGTTACGCTTTGAATAAGACTTCGTTCGGCAAAGGCCCAACTTTGGTTTTACCATTTGCCACCTAAGCCTTTTTCCCCGGGTTTTCATGAGCCCGAGGTCATCTTCTTACAACCCCGGACCGGTGTTCCTTAGTTGCTGGCGAACTGAGACCACATCTGGTAGCCCCCTCAAAGAAACTTGAGGTCTGGTTTTAGTTATGCGGACTGCTCATCCGGATGTGCCACGAGAATGAGATATGTGCAGCTCCTATCGGGTTTAGCCAGCTGTCCAGGTGGCTTCTTTGGTCTTGTTTTATTCTTTGTCGAAATGTCTTGTAGTCCGGGATTCGAGATTGATCGGTCTTCCGGTAGAAGGAATATCCTTCATTGACCGTGAGAGCTTATAATGGGCTAAGTTAGGACACCTACACAGGTATTATCTTCGAAAGCCGTGCCCGCGGTTATGAGGCAGATGGGAATTTGTTAATGTCGGTTGTAGAAAACCCGAAGTTGACTTATTTAAAATACACATCAACAGGCGTGTTATAGCAATGATGGTCTCTTCTCGGCCGAAGTCAAGACCAGCTGATGTTGGAGTAATGTTTGGCGTAAGTAGTTCGGATCACTTCTTGATCGCTACTAGCTTCCACGACCGTGCTTTGCTCCTCTTCTGGCTCTCTTTCACGAATGTAGCCACCATATATGCTGAGTAAACTGCTTTGCAGCTCCACCTCAAAACTCTGTCCTCCCTATAAGCTTAAATAGTCTTGATCTCACGGGTGGCCAGATTGCTTTGAGTCCCCGTGACTCACAGATTCTACCAAAAGCAGTTGCAGGTCTGCGTGATGCGGTGCAGGTGGCCTTAACCAGGCTCAAGTGGGAGTTTGGCGAGAGGCATTAGTTCGTTACTATGGCTCTTTTCACGATGATCGGTAGTGGAGCCCAGATTGGAGACGATCGGGGATCATGTGTAACATTTGGGGTATCTTCTTTTATTTTGGTTCGTAGTCGGACCTTGAGTGTACTACTGAATGATGGATGTTTATTTATGTATTGTGTGAAGTGGCGGCGTAAGCCAACTATATATCTCTTTCCTTATGTATTACATGGGTTGTGTGAAGATTACCTCACTTACGACATTGCTTTCAATGCGGTTATGCCTCTAAAGTCGTGCTTGACACGTAGGAGATATAGCCGCATCGAAAGTGAATACATGGTGTACCATCCACCTGCAATATAGGTCATCCGATTTATATCGTGAGATAGGAAAGGAACTATGGCAGTTTGCAAAAAGTACCCACACCTCTCCATTTTGCAAATAAGGCCTTCCCTCATTCATCCTTTTCTCTCATAAGATAAACAAGTCATACAAATGCATCTTGATGTTCATGCAACGCCTACGAGCATCTTGCTAGTAAGAATGAAAACAAGCGACAAAAAATATTTTGATGATGGTGCGAAGTCATGACGGCATGGTGACAATGAACAAAAGGTGGCCTTGTATTGGTATCTTTGAGCCGTCTGTTTTAACACACAGGGAGCTGGTGTGGTGATTATACACACTGCGCGCATCACACGAACTCCATCCACGCTAACACTCACACACAAACATGCACCCGCATGCGCCGCATAACACTCACCCACGTACACACGAGGCCCACGCCGCGCCGCATAACACTCCACGCACTTTTACGCCGCATGCATGCACACGCATTACACCACCGACCAACACACACTCTCACGCTCAAGTGCTCAACCTACCGATGCACTCGCATCACATCGAATACAACAGACACATACACAACCAGGTGATTCCGTGTACGGGTTGGAGCCTTATCGCCTTTAATGTAAATTTGTGTTTATCGACCTTTTCCCTATGCGAGGCTGGCACGGTGGGACCCACAAGGAACATGGTCAATTTAACTAGTCAACATGGCATACATATGAACTATTTGGCGGTCAGAGAGTGCAATCCGATGCTGAACTGTGAGCAAGTGACCGGATAATCACCGCATAAAAGCGTATATAGTGACCGTAATCAGCTTATTCTGAAGTTCGGTGGCCGTACTAAACTTTTCTCTGTGTAGGCCCTCAAAACTACATCTCTCTACGTTCTCGCATGTTACATCTAACAACTATGCAATACAGACACTACTACTACACTCTAACACAATAAATCATATTTGTTTTTTAGTTTTACTAGATATCATATTATTACTTATAATTATTCAGTTTGCATACATTAAAATTGCCTTTGAAATGTATGGCAGTATCATCTACCGCGGAAAAATCCGCCCTTTCTGTTTAATCGGGTTTGTATCGATGGATAAATGCAAGCAGCAAAACTATAGTACTACTCTGATACAAGTAGACGAGTTCACTTTGGGCATCGTGTAATCTACTCCTCCATCGTGAAAGTGGGCCTTCGCTTTCATAAATCTTCTAGTCCCTTTACCGACATGTAGGACATCAAGCTCCAGGGTCCACGTGCCATACGGAATCTGATGCGGAGCGGTAGGGTGAAACACCCGGTCATGGCCTTGCGGTAGTAATGAGCAATAAGGCGTCAAATCACAAAGCTGCACCTTTCCAGCTGATTAAGTTGGAAGGGCGAAGTAATAATGCTAAAAAGAAGTTGGAGGGATGAAGCAACCATCATTTCACTCGTTGTTGAATCCGCTTCTCCTCATCTTCTTCAACTTAACCACGTGTTGCTTCTCCGGTTATTACGCCTCATGTGGGGCCAGCGGATCAGCTTAGTGCGCTTCTCCTCATCTTCTTCAACTTAACCCGCGTGTTTATACATCGTTGTTCTGCCTCATGTGGGGCGGCGGATCAGCTTAGTAAAGCAACGACACATGGGACCGCATGTTAGCAAACCGCCCGGACAACGTCCTCGAAAATAAAAACCTCCCCGCCATCCGCATGGCAAAATCACCTCCTTTTACTAATCTTTGATTCTATAATTTTTAGATCAATATAATTGAGATTTGTATAGATAGCACACAGGAGCAAAACCAAGTGAATGCAGTTAAGGGCATCCACAATGTGTAGCCAAATGTGAAAATAGATTTTGGCATCGTGGGAACGATTGTGGACAGCGTTGCCAAAGCCAAAAAGATGGAACCGAAGCTCCTTGATTGATTGATTGAAGGAATAGAAAAATGCAACGTCTCTCCTCTTTCTCCCATGCTTGGGCGCATGTAGGAGTAGTACAATATAGGCAGAGTCTACTCCCTGTCCCTTCTATCACAAATCCAACAGCGGTGAGGCGTCAAATCACAAAGCACGGATGAAGCAACTATCATTTCACTCTTGACTGACTCCGCTTCTCCATCGTCTTCTTGAGAAACCATCTCACGCACAAGTACACCTAGTAGTAGTACTAGTAAAGGACTTCCTGGATGCAAATAAAGCGGTTGTCTCGGCTTGCGGTAAACTTACGAAACGACTTACCGTGGTCTCCTCAATGGTGTTCTCCGTCGGCAGCGCACCGTAAACCACACAAAAAAGTGTCGGCACGTCATTGCGATGGGAAGGAATTCAAATATAGTTACTACCTCCATTTTTTTGTACACAAGGCCAGTATATCAAAATTACAATTTGCAAGGGCCACTAACGTGATGTCGAGGCAAAATTGATGGGGTTAACAACCAAGGACATTAATATCCCTGCATGCATCGCGGAAGTGAGAAGGTTGGTTTGCATGGCGCTGCATTAATCGGCGATGAGGTAGAGGTGGTTAGCTCATTGGTCTTTTGAGGAAAAAATCGCATTAATTGACCGTGAAGCGAGTTTGTATCAAGGAAAACCAGCCTTTATTTTAACACTAGTACTCCTAGTCGTACTACCTCCGTCTGGTTTATAGGCCCTTTTATAGTTTGTGCAAATTTTGACTAAAGATTTAACTAACAAAATGTTAATGCATGTCAAGAAAAATTATCTCATTGGATTATTATAGAACATAGTTTTGAAAAATATAATGTTTGGTGACATGCGTGAACATTTTCTTAGTTTAATCTATGGTCAAATTTGGCCTGAAATAATGGGACCAATAAACCGGACAGGAAGGTATCCATACTCTATCCTATTGGGTCTAGGCCTTGCATTGCCAAACTTACCACACATTTTGCCAAGCTTGCCTAAAGTTTTCAAAATGAGAGGAGGTACACTTGCGCCGCGGCTGTCGCGGTCGCACGCACCCTCACCGCATCGATCCTGCGCTTGGTGCATCGCACCCTCACACTTGCTCTGCGCAAACCCAACCAAGGGCGCACCCTCAGCGACCGTGTTGTGCATGTGAACAAACCAAACTCATCCATCCTATCGGCTGACACATAATTTTACGTTCATAGGTATGTTTATCCAACCGGAGTATCCCTAAACGGCCCGTGCGGTGATGCATTGGGGAAGAAGAAGAGGTGAGGAAGAAGGAAAGAAGGGTTAGGAGGCGTAGGATATTCATCAACACGCTGAAATGGTAGACTCATGCGACTTGCATAACAAATAGTATGTTTTACACAACAAAAGATCCATAATAATAAAAACAACAACATAAGAAAAACAATCCTTTGCTTTCGCGGAAAGAAGCGGCCTCGTCGTCTTTGGCTGCAGCCTTGAACCGGCCCGTCGCTGCTGGCGTGTCTCCGCCGTGGTTGTCCTCGGCCTCGACTACTCATTCAAGCGGGCGTCTGAAAGCGCTTCTGCAGACGAGGCTGCAGCCAGTTCAAGTCGGGGCGTCCGGTTCCGGCTGCGGGAGGCCTCGATGGCAGCGGCATCCATGCGCTCGGCGTCGATCGAGCCTCCGCCGCCGGTTCAAGTCGGGACTTGACTGTTCCGCTGCGGGGCGTCGATGAAGGCGGCATCCGGCGCTCGCGTCGAGTTGAGCCTCTACCGCCCGGTCAAGTCCAGGACTTCCGGTTCCGCCGCGGAGGAGGTCGATGAGTGGCATCCGCGCCCTCTGCGTCGAGTCGAGCCTCTGCCGCCGGTTCATATCCAGGATGTCCAGTTCCGCTGCGGAGGCCTCGATGGCCATTGCATCCAGCGCTCCGCCTCAAGTTGAGCCTCGCCGCCCGGTTCACATCCCACGACATCCGGTTCCGCTGCGGGAGAGCCTCGATGGCAGCGGCATCGCAGCGCTCAGCGTCGAGTTGAAACCTCTGCCTCTGGTCCTCCTTTAGTATCGCCATGTTGAACCGCTGAATCACTTTGCACCATGGGGACTCGGGCCTTGACACGAAATCGGCGTCCATCGTCTCATACCCATCGAGGGCCTTCTGCGCCGCGACCTCCGCAGATGAACATTGGATCGGCTTCCTCCTCCTCGTAGCTTAGCTCGAGAGAACTTCGAGGATTGGCCGCCCATAAGCGAGCTTAGGAGCGAGTGCATGGCACAGACTTGCGGCGATTTTGTGCGCGGCGCTCCGGTGTCGACATCTTGTAATAAAGTGATCTTGCGGCGCACCATGGCTTTCCGGCGAACTAGGTGGCGCTTGATGTGGGCTAGGGGATCGAAAGGTGGGGAAATGGGCTGGAGATTTGGTGTGGTTTAGGGCGTTAATTTGGCGTGGGCGGCGGTGAAGGTTCTGTGTGAATAGTGGTTCGGTGGCGACGGTCAATCGGTTTTGGTGTTGCGTCGCTCTTGTCGCGTTAAGCGTTGCAGCCCAACGCTGGACCCTCCACGTCACTCACCGAATGGAGCAACCCGTCTTGCATTTTCGCTCGCTTGCAGGACCCGCGTTGAGAGCAAATCGGCGTCCTCCCCTCTCCTTGCGCGTCATTTATTATACCACTACTCCCTACATTTTATGCGGAGTAAATAAAAAGCAGAGGGAGTATACTACGGATGAGGATCCTGCGTGGCGAACCCATTGAGAATGCGACATCACGGGGCCCTAGCAAGCATAGGGTCGCCTGATAAGTGACCGAAAGGGAGGGTAAAGCGAGGGATACCTCGTCGGAGGATCCGCTTCCACTATACTCGACCAAAATGTTAGAGTAATAATATATGACATGCAACTTACACAAATGTTAGAGTAATAATATATGACATACAACTTACACAAGCATCTGAGGGTCTAATCGTTTTTGAGCTAACTTTGACCAAATGTTAGAGTAATAATATATGACATACAACTTACACAAGCATATGGTCAATTTAGGTATGTGAAAGGAGTTTCCAATGATATAATTTTCATTATACATCTCATATACTCCCTCCGTCTAGGTGTGTAAGTCATCTTACGACTACCAAATAATCCCAAAACACGTAGGCGCGGTGCATTAACTTTTACCTCGTTTCTTGTTTCTTGACATATGAACTAATAAGAGATGAGGATGTGCATGCTTTTTATGACACGAGACTATCAAACATGACATAAAGTGGTTAATTCATTGCATGCAATACTAATAATTAGTAAATAAACATTAATGTCTCGTTTTCCCCTCCTCATTGGTCACGGTGCACAGCCTAAGATGACTTACTCACCTATGTGAAAGGAGTACTATTAATCTTGTCAATAGTCAGTTGGAAACCATCTAGAGTACAAATCTAGGAGTGCGTATGAATCTAACAATATTGATTGGGCGTTGTTGAATGTTGATACCTTTTTATCATAGTAGAGATACTTTGACTACATAAAACTTATATGTGAGGTAGAAAGGATAGGAGGAGTATATAAATGCGTTCAAAAGCAACGAACATTGAATACCCTTTATATATGATTTGCGGATGCTATGATCACGGTTCAAAATTTTGAATCCGCCTTAGGTATCACGTGCCCCCTCGTTTCCTCTCGATTTCATCTAGGAATTCAGGAGATCTATTGAAAGAGGACTAGGGTGGGTACATGCGAATGATACTCGTGGAATGTTCAAATGAGGCATGCGGGAGGATGGACTCATTGGAGGCGACATGATCGATGGAGAAGAGGGTTGGAGAGGAATGAGAAATAAGCCAAGCGCCACATGATTACACTTGAGCGGCTCAAATAAACAATAAGTTGTCTCGCTTGGCCTACATAGTGAAAGGCCTAATCACATACCTTGAACAGCAGCTCGAATATGGCGGGAAAATAGGAAACCGACATGTGGGGCACACCGTCAGACGATGTGTATGGAGACTAGTCCAATGGAGGAGCTGGCCCATGACCTCCTGCGCCACAGACAACCCGTTCATGTGGGTCTTTGGGGCCAACAGCTTGAGCGTGGCTCTAACTTAGCCTCTACCCAGACAGCGGCGGCCATGATGGCGACACGCTCATATCGTTGATAGACACGGTCGGTTTGATTGTGCGAGGTGGCGTTTGTGCTATGTTACGACCAGCGGTATGTTTAGTTTGTGCCCAAGGTTGCCCCATCAAAGCATTAGGTAGCCAAAATTTTGGTTGAGGTATTGGTTTTGCCCATGATTTGGCCGACATTGGCAAGAAAAATGAATTAGAGTTGGCTAGAGTTCATTGGCATGCCAAAAGAAATGGCAACCATCAAATAAAGACCAATCTTTGGGTCATGACCAAAATTTTGGTAAGGTGCACTTTGGCCACAATCAAACACACCCCAACACCCGGCTGCGTCGTGGGCCTGCAGGCGCGCGCCAACAGCGTCCAGCGAGGTGGTGTAAGCCAAGACCCTGCATCCTCTGGACCTGAGACCATGCGGGTCGTCTTGCTTTTCAATGACATCACGGGGATCGCATTTGAGCAAAGAACATCTCAATGTTGCCACGACCGCGGTGACTACCACAGCACACCAAAGCCCTCGTCCCTCGCGCCCGCAGGCTCATGCGTTCCAGCTTGGCGCCAGACTACCGCATTCATGTCGTCCGTTCGTATGTCATCGTTAAGAGGCTCGGTGCAGGAACCAACTCCGGCGACTTAATAGCGCTTTCGGATGCTTGGCCTCATCGGAATCGCTACTTAGCGACAACGCCAGGCTAACCTCCACACCGCGCGCCGTCCTCCTACGATACCACATCCGCCATGACGCCAAGTCACGAGCGCTCTCGCTGGAGAGCTTGTCTTAGGGGATGAAGCTCGAGGTCGCCCTTCGCTCAAATCGCCTCTCGCGGCGCAATGGCCAGCGTAGCCGACAGCATGCGCGTGCTGGCGGTAGCCTGTGGCTGGCGGCGGCAGCGGGGTACCGTCGCCCGCACGCGTCCTACTTGTCAGCCGTCAACGTCGCCACCGCGAGTCGAGGACTCCTCCGAGGATGAGTAGGGCATGGGAGCGGGGGCATGGTGTGCCAAGCTGGCCAGTCGTATCCGTGTTCTACTCTTCCTGCCGCGAACGCACCTTCAATTCACGGGTCTTGAACCCGCCCCGATACATAGAGATCGCGAGATGGAGGGCGTCGTCATTCTTAGTAGAATAGAGTTTAGGAGTCGGGTTTCTTTTATTTTTCTGTCTTATAAAGTTAGAAATGTAATGAAAATCTGTAAGTGTTTGCATTAATCTCGGCGGTGCATATGAACTTTCACAATAATATACATATTGTAGGAGTACTAGTGCACGGAAGATCAAGATCTTAATGGGAGAAAAGGATGAGCGAGGAAGCCTTGCTCTGCAAATGTGGAGAGGAAGTCTTGGGCAAATTGTCATAGTTTCCTTCCTATCCAGTTAGATATAGATCGGACGGCCTATATTGCGGGATGGCGAGCCACACCATCATCACCAACTACCTTTTTTATTGAGCGAGACAAATCTAAAAAACCACCTTCGCCAACCTCGACGTCGCGGCAGGGAAAAGAACCCGGCAAGCGCCGTTTTAATCAGGATTGCGGATTACTAGTAGTAGTATCGATGGATCGGCGCATAAAGCAACATTTTTTTGAGAGCGAAGCACCTAGTTTAAAAATAAAAAAGCGGTACCCTCGGCCCTCTGTCGGCGATCGCATTACCCACCACGTTCGGTCCTGCACATGGCTCACGCAAGCGGGCAGGCAGACCGCTCTCTTCAGCGACACGTGGGACTGCACTTGGAAAAGCGACCATCGCCAAACTCCCATCGCGTGGCGAAAATGCTCCCCTCCCCACAAAAATTCCCCCAAATTGATTCATACGCCCTTGACCAAATATTCCCCAAACCCTCCTCGTCCCCCCTCCACTCCATTCGCTCATAAAGCATGCCCTCCCCGCCTTGCCGATCGTCGGCGCCCTTGATTCGTCGAGGGCCGCCAGCGATCCTCTCGATCCTGATGCGCTCCGTAGCTACTGGAGTCCTAACTTGCCGCGCCACCACGCTGGCTACGTTCTTGTGGGCGCCTTGCGGTGGTCGCGCCCGCCACCGCTGGCGGCGTTAGGTGTGGAAGCGCCCAGATGGTCGGCTTCTCCCGCGATGCAGCGTTCTAGACTGAGGCCCCGTTCATGTGTCGGTGTAGCGCTGAATGTTAGGCTGATAAGGCCGCTGTTAATCTCACTGTTTGCGAAGTAGTTTCTGTCGATATACTCTGCCTAAAGCTTCCTTGCCCATACTGCACTCAATCCTTTGGTGAGATGGCATGCCAAGGCCGATTAGTTGCTAAAATATCCTGCCATATATTTATTGTGGCGTGGGTGCCATGGTCTAGTAGCCAATCTGTTAGGTGAAATAGCTCTACACGTTTATACTCGATCTTTGTTGCTGCGATGGCCGGTAGATTCGATGGGCTGTGTAACAAGAGCTCATTGACTCTACTGAAACAACTGCCATAATTTAGCACTCAAATCTGTTTGTTGAATTAGCTTTACATATATTTACGTTACTTAGATCTGCTCGTCCAAATATCTTGCCATAGCTTTGAGACATCGACCTAGGTATTTTTTTACGGACTTCATAAAAAGCATATATGTTTTTCTGTAATATCTAGTAGAAGAACTAATTTGTATGTCTATGATGATGGACAGGACTTGGATAACTTCGCATGAAGATTCTCTGCTGCATATGTCGAGGGGTTGAAAACTTCATGAACTTTATAGGAGGTGAATGCAGTCAAAGAAATCAGATGTGCTCTTCCGTGTAGCAGTTGTATGAATTAGGTTACAAGACCCGATCAAGCATGCAAAATCATCTACACTTGTATGGGATGTCGGTCACATATACTAGGTGGGTTCATCATGGTGAAGCTTTGAGCGTCAATGTTATTGACTACGTGGAAACAGCGAGATCACCATCTTGATCACTTTGATGCTTTCGGTGGAAGAGGAGGAGGAGGTGGTGGTGGCGAGGCAGATGAGTTTGACCAACATTGAAACAATGCTCTGAAATGCTTTCGTGCATTCCGTGAACTTTCACCTGCAGAAGAAAAATGGTGGGCCCGCATGTTGGAACAATGCAACGTACTGTCACCCGGGGAAATAAGTTGTCGATATTCTCAGCTATGGTCACCTTTCTTGGTGAATACATCTGCGGATGACCAATAAATCATTCGATCACGATGTTGGCTGCTTTCCAAAATCTTTCCCGGATCGTCTGAGCTGCCAGGCCTACTGATAAAATGAAGAATTTCCTTCGATGCGGTTGGAATTGGATATGATATGATCCATGTTTGTAAAGAATAATTGTGTTACATCCGGAAGGATTATGCCAACAAGTGAATGCAAAATGCAAATCATCAAGATGGAAAGATAGCGATCTTTGTGAAGAGGTTCCTCATAATGTTACGAGACATTTTCCAATTACACCAAGATTGCGAGAGGTTGTTTCATGATGCTGAAACAAGAGATTATGTACTATGGCATTCTAGGAACCAGGAATCAGAGATCGGAATGTAATGAGCCATCCATCTCATGGTAATGAGTGGAAAAGCTTTAATGATAAACACAAAGAGTTTCTTTGGCCCAGAAACATTAGACTTGGCAGCTTCAAATGGATTTAACCCATTTGGCCACCAAAGCACCATATAGCATGTGGCCGGTGCTTGTTATCCCTTACAACATGCCTCCAAATATGCTTACCAATCAAACAAACTACATGATGGCCTTGCTCATCCCGGGTCAAAAAGTCCTGAAAGGATTTGATTTGTTCATGGAGCCTCTTGTGGAGGAACTTCAGCAGCTATGGATGGGTGTTCTCATTCGAGACCTATATAGCAGCCACCAGGTGATTTCTTTCTGCGTCTTTGTTGTAATTTGGTGCATCCATGATTATTCGGCTTTGGGCACTATGTCGGGGCGAGCGACACATGGTTACAATGCATGTCTTATTGCAGCAGGGAATCCGCTGTCATGCATAATACTTAGCAATATATGAATACATTGGATGGACGCCGTTTCCTTGCCAAGGACAAGCCGCATCCTAGAAAATACCGAAGACATGTGTTCAATGCAAGCATGAAAACCGTGATCGCCAAGAGGCTCACCGCCGATGAGTTACAAGTGGAATTAGAAGAGTCGGGCATATTACACCGGAAACCATCACAGTAATAGTAGCGGAGAAAAGGAAGTGTGGCGGTAGTAGAAGAGATTATTGTTTACCATGGAGGTCCACTTGAGTGGGACTTGGAGTATTGGAAAGATTTGGATCATGGCATAATCTTGATGTGATGCACATCGAGAAAAATATATGTGACAACATTATCGGCACACTTCTTAACATTGAAGGCAAGGCGAAAGATACCTTAAAATCTAGGATTGATTTGACACACGGTGTCGAGAAAGGAGTTGCGGGTGCAAGATGAAGGTAAACCACGGGATATGGCACCGGTGTTGTGCGTCTTGGACAAGGTAAAAAAAAAGAATTCTGCGAGGTCACATCACGTGTAAGATTCCCACATGGATTTGCTTCCAACCACGAAAGGAGAGTCGATCTGAGATGGAAACAAGGTACAAAGGTTGAAAACTCATGGCCCCACGTCCTACTTCAAAGGTTTTACTGTTATCCTTAGAGGAGTTAGGCATACGACTTATCTGAGCAGGATTGCGAGTTGGGACAATTCTTGAGGAACTTTCGATAGAAATATGAGGATAGATGCTTTGGGCGTCTTAGAGACAAGATACCAACTATCCTATCGACCTTGAGAAGATATATCCTCCGACCTTCTTTGATGTGATGGTGCATTTGGCTACATTCATCCACATGATGAGTCACTACTTAGAGGTCCGATGCAGTATGGGTGGATGTACCCTATTGAAAGCGGCTAAGCACTTTCAAAGGGCTATGTTAGGAAACGAGCTAGACAGAGGTTTCCATTACGAGAGGCCTACATTTACTCTGAAGCGTTGACATTCTGCTCAAAATACATTGAAAGCAATGATCAACTTAGCAAAGAGGTGGGTGAAGACAATCCGGGCTCAATGTTTTCGATTAATACATTAGGAATTACGAGGAAGAATCGACAAGAGGACAAACCTAAAGATTTGGACAAAATGGTTTGGTATGTGTTGAATAAACTCACACGAGATACTACCTTATATCAAGTAAATTACCCAATCTGCAGCTTATACATACGTAATCTACTAAACTTGCAGCACATTCTTATATATTTAGATGTTTGGCGCGATCACTATGTTTATGCGGCATGTACAAAGAGGAATTGCCGCAAAATCCAAGAAACATTGACAAAGCTGGTTATGGTAGGATTTGCGAAATGGTTCAAGAACCATGTAAGCTTTTGAAGTGCTGCTTTGTCAGTTTTTTAATATATTGAGTACATAAGATGATCGGCTTGTCTATTTTCTAACCATAGGTTAAGAAGATGCGGGGAGAGATGGGCAGGCGATTGATGATGCCCTTTACTCACTAGCAATAGGTCACGATACTCGGGTAAGACATTATGAACCTTGCATTGTTGGAGATGTCGCTTCTAACACACTTACCTGCGAAGACGAGCAGCGGAAGACACAAAAGCAGTGCCATCATGAGCATGAATCATTATGAAAAGAGACAAGCTGAAATGTATGCTAACATAATGACATTGTTCGATTCAATTATATCTCAGTTTCGAGGATCATCGGTGTGTAGTTACATTGTGCTTTTGCGTTAGTATAACCTGTTTTCGAGATCACAAAACC
>JAHIAM010011348.1:0-19449 GCA_021605205.1 Aegilops longissima
GGGTTGCGGGCCTTTACCGCCCTTTTCCTGGGATCGGTGCTTTGAAGCAGGCTCGGCGGTCGAGAAGAAACTCGGCCACGCTAGGAAGCAGCTCGGGACAAAGAAGGTGGAAACACCACTTTGAACTTGTACCTTCTGAGAAAAGGATTTAGGTTGCAACAAAAATAACAAGGATAACATGGATGCTACCGGGGGCCCGCAGAGCGAGTGGCGACCACTGAAGGAGGCCGTGTCTGTGACGGCGCTTAATCTGACCATGGAGCAGGCGAAGCGAGAAAGCGGGCGGATGGGTGGCGGTGGTTCAGCAAGAGCTCCGAGGCTCTCATGGAAAAGCATGAGAGTTTGGGCGTGACTCAAAAAGACTTCGAGAGTCAGAGCTTGCCTCGTCTCGAAAGGTGTAAAACATGCCAAGGCGAGGCCCATAAGTCCTTGGAGATTGAGTTGATGAGGAAGATAAGCGGCGGGTAAGGCATTTTTCATGCAAAGCAAGCATGTGAATGTAAATTCGTGTTACTTACCCGAATTGGAGCTCTCGAGGCGTTTGCAGATCTGCCTGCAGCGTGTCGATGCCGCCGCATTCTACCGAGGCGGGAGGGGAGCTCAGCGGAGAAGGTCTTCTGTCTCGATATCTTTGAGGCCGGCCATCCAGTGCCCCTAGCGACCAGCTGAAGCAGCTGGTCGAGCTCCTAAGGTGGCGAAGCGGGCCATGAAGGGCCTCATAGTCGGCTGTGGCTGGAGAGGCCATGCACAGGAGCCTACCCGGCCTCGTCGACGGTGGTGGATGCATGCCCACAGGTGGAGGTTATCAGCGCTCCGCTGTATTGAAAAGGTGCTCGTCGGGCCTTGCCCGCGCAAAAGGTGCGATGGGGCAAGCTGGATGCGGAGAAGCTAATCAGCAGCGCCACCAGCGGGCAAAAAGAACATCGTCGCTGAAATGTACTATAAGGCTGTCACGAAGGGTGCCATAAGATGCGGATGAGTGCCCCAGGGATGTAATTATTGAGTAAATTACAGAATGTGTTATCACATGTCGCTGAAAACTTTGTTCATATCGCTAAGCAATGCTTGTTAATTTAAATATTACCTTATACATGCGGCCGTTTATTAAATCAAGAGAGATGGCAAGTGCATTAAACTAGCCCCCATGCCACGCAGAGTGCTGGGGTGTTCGGGATAAACTTGAGCACTCTTGTTCCCATTTTGGGTCCATCTATGGGCGCTCAACACAAGCGAACAAAGGCAACGGACTTATAGTGCTTGAACACTCTCACTTAGCCATAGAATTCTATAATTTTAAATTTCGGTGAAGCCCCTAGTATCGGAGGACGAATTGGGCGCTATCCACGCTTAAATGGGACATAATCCGAACTTCGCTCGAGCGGCGTAGGTCTTTAAGGACCCGAAAGGACCTCTCGAACAGCGACCATCTCTCGCCTTATCATGACAGTCAGTTTAGCTTTCTCCATTCGGCGTTAACCCGGCTCAACCGGGCATAATCGCAGATGGTTCTCCCAGTGCTACCTTAGCCGATAGAGCGGGCGTAAGGTGCCAAACATGGGAGCGGGCAAGCCAACTATTGACCCAAGACATGATTGGGAGCGATTCATATAATGCTATAAGTTGGGGTGCCGCACTTGTGAAAGTGTTAGGACTTTATCACACCATAATCGAGGAGAACATAAGCCCACATTGTATTTGGCGTACCAAAATGTATGGGTGCAACATATAAGTAAATGAATATATATATATAAGGTAATGCAATTATAGGGCAAAAAGTGCTGCATTTTATTAGAAGATATGCTATGAGTGCGAGAATAGATACAAATAGTCACGGAAAGCAAGGGTTGGACGAATTAAAGGCGTCTCCCTCCGAGTAGGCAGCGGAATGTTGTATTTAACAAATTTAATGCTCGTGATGGAGACCACTGAGTGTTAAAGCGACCTTTGTCCTTCCAGGCTGTTGCATCATGAGTTGGCAGAGTTCGCGCGGGACTGAGTTCTATATAAAAGAGAGAAATAAAAAAAAGTGACACACTTGGGAGCCCCTGGTGTGGTCGAACCGCACTCTGGGTGCTGTTGTGGTTGTGCCTTCCCCTATGCCCATGGTATCTCCAGGCGTAATTATTCTCTGGAAGTTTGTCTTACAATTTCTGAGAAATGGGGTTGAGGCAGCGTTACTTCTGGCGATGCTCGGAGCGTGCGGTGGTCTTAGTTGATGTTGCTCGGTAGCGTTTGGCCGTGTCCGGTCGTTTAATGGCGGACTCAAAATTGCCTGTAAAGGCTGCTCTGTACTTCGCGCGATACCGCGCTGTATGTTCCTCCGTTCGGAGGGGCGTTCCGTGTTTCCATTGACCGTAATGATGACTCGCGAGGGCTGGCATCTTGAGCTTAAGGTATGCATAATGCGGCACGCGTTGAATTTCTGAGCAGCAGTTCGTCGAGCAAGCGTGATAGCCGCTGCGGAGCAGGACTATGTCGAAGATTAACTCCTCGCCGGAAAGTATCCGGGGATCCGAAGACCACTTCCGATGTAACGAGCTGACTGTACAATTGGCCTCGACACCTGGTATGGCGCCTTTGAAGGTTGTCTTTGTAGGTTTAATCCTTGAAGGGTCTATGCCCATCTTGCGCCTTTGTATCTGATAAAGCAGGTTCGAGCTCTGCCCGTCGTCCATCGAGGACTCGTGAGGTGAAATCCATCCGCGATTGGGTCTAAAACCAATGCGGCCCGAATCCGCCATAGCGGATCTTGGTCGGATAGTCTCTTGATCGAAAGTGATCGGGAAAGAGGACCATGGGTTGAATTACAGAGGCGTGGCTCCATCGCGTATCGATCCCTTAGTGCGCTTCGCTCCCTCTTGGGAATATGCGTTGCGTATATCATGTTTACCGTCCGAACTTGGGAATCCCTTTTGTCCTCTGTTGTTCGCGGCAGATCTCTTCCTCGTCATCAGCTGTAGCCCCTTGTCACTGTTTTCGGCAATTAATTTGCTGCACTGCTTGAATACCCAACAATCTCTGTTGGTGTGGTTAGCCCCAGCTTTCGGAGTTCCATGTATTTGGCGAGGGCGGTCAGTATTAGGTCCAAATTAGGCCCGGGCGGAGTGTTTCTTTTGAATGGCTTCTTCCGTTGACGGGCTTGGAGCCTCGGAATCGAGGCGTTGACTGCCGTATCCTCATTCTATGCGCCGTTAATGCGGCGTTTGTTTTGTTTCGGCGCAACCTGCCATTGCGGTCCTTGGTATCCGGACTGCCAGACATTTTTCTTTGAGGTTGTTGCTGCGAGCTGGCCTGGACTATCCTCTCCCCTGAAGCGGGTCATGAGTGATGTGAGGGCTGCCATGGATTTCGGCTTCTCCTGTCTGAGGTGCGGGCCAGCCACTCGTCGCTCGGATGTTATGTTTGAAGGCAGCGAGGGCCTCTGCATCCGGACAGTCGACGATTTGATTTTTCTTTGTTAGAACCGTGTCGAATTGCATGCGGCGATTAAATCACATTTCTTGGATTATGTGGCTTGGGTCATCTGCGTCCGTTGGTGCTTTTGCTCGTGCCACGGAAGTTGTAATAGAATCGGCTTCGAGGTCTTCCCAGCATCAATTGACTCTGCGGGCAGGCTGTTAAGCCAATGCGAGCTGGTCCTTTAAGCTTGGCGGGAGATATTTGATAGGCGTGAAGATCGTGCGCCGCGGGCCATGTGTATATGGAGAGATAATCCTCAACCCAAACCCGCGGGTCTGCATGTGCCATCGTGAGATTCGATATTATGGGTTTAAACCCTTGAGGATTTGATGATCCATTACTTATTCGATGAAGCATAAGCGGGTGTGCGGCGCCTACATGATTGAGCAATATCGCGGACGCATAGCTCGAAGGCGTTATCGCTATTGTTCGGCCCGGCGGAATAGTTGTATCGGTGGCGGCGGTATTAAATCGTGGGTCTTAGGGCGCCCACGTGATCCATAGATAGATCTGGATTGTCTTGCCTTGTCCTCAATATATCTATAAGTCCGTAGCGTTCCCCGTGGCTTCATGCTTTTTGATGCTTAGGGTATGGTTTTGGTGGAGGGCTTGCGCCTCTCTGTCATGTACGCGGTGGTCGATCTGCGTATGTATCGCTGGTGATGCGGGTTTATGCGCTTCCTCCTCTAATCGGGAGCAACTTGCGTTTTAGGTAACTTTTGGAGGGGCGTTCGAGTTCATACTCTTGACGCGAGGACCTCGGTCCATCATCGGCGATGAGTCTTGATCAGCTTGAAGCTGTTTGCTGCTTTTCTTTAGGCTGTTTGCGTGGCCATTAGCACGTATGCGAAAGCGCTCTTGTTCGGCGGGATCCTCGAGCCTGGCAGATTAAGTCGTCGTTGAAAGGCTTGCCTGTCTCGAGGGAGGTAAATAATTTTCATCCTCGACCTCTTAAATCTGCCGCCCTTTCGTGAGGGCTTGCTTCTGCCTCCTCCTGCTGATTGGATCGTCTTTGGAGGGAGTTGTCTCCGGCACTACGGGGTGTTATTATCTCACGTGCGGAATCTCCATTCTTGCCGTGGCGGGATTTAAATGGCGCCCGTTGGCGTCGGCGCTTAGAGCTGTTTTTTAAGAATCGGCCTCCGCTGCTTCTTAAATCGTCCCCATCTTTGGGGTGTCCACCATGTATATGTCGTGTATGGCGAGGTGGTCTTCGATTGTCTGTAAACTTTGGTTCTTAGTGAATCTCCGGCATCGTCGTCCATACGTCGATGTCTTGGGAAGCGTTCAATCAGTCGGTTAAATTGTCGGCGGTAGCTCTGAAGTGGGTGGTGGGTGGGTCTGAATTTCTTAAATGCGTCGCGTCCCAACCATCTGGCCGTAGTTCGGCCAGAGCTCTCGAATAGCGAGAGATGCTTCAGTGAATTTATGATATCACCGAAGAAGCGAGTGCTGAAAAGATGTCATGCGGTGAATTCCATGATCGGCGCAATCGGATTCATTGGCGGTAGCGGGAGGTTGAGTCGTGAAGTCGGCACCTCGAGTCATAAACTTTATCTTGCGGGACAAGGTAGGTGTTGGCTCCATCGCCGTAGAAGTTGCACCTCCCAAAGGCGGTGTCGGCCATCCCTTCTCGATCGGCGATCGGCTCCGGACTATGGGTCGGGAGGCGGATTCGATGTCTGGCCTCAAAAGGTGCTATCCGGTAGCGGTTAGAGTCATGCCCATCGTGACAGTCGCGGCCACGCTTCGGCTGCTCCTCAGATCCATCGAAGATCAAGTCGTCGGATATCGGCCGTGAAGTTTAAACTTCAAATCTGACACAGCCTGACGGTAGTAGCTTCGATCTGCTCGAGATAGCCAGGGAGTTGGCCCTTGATCTGCAACCGCTTGAATCTACGAAGATCTGTCCGGGGAAAAGTCTCACCCAGGACTGCGTCGTTGATGATTGAAGAGGCCATCAAGCCTATCGGTGGCGGCGACAGGAGGAACTCTCAATAAAGCACCAATGTCGATTGTCAAAACCGGCGGATCTCGGGTGGGGTCCCGAACTGTGCGTCTAGGCGGATGGTAACGGAGACAAGGGACACGATGTTTTACCGAGGTTCGGGCCCTCTTGATGGAGGTAAAACCCTACGTCCTGCTTGATTGATATTGATATTGTGGATGTTTACAAGAGTGGATCTACCACGAGATCAAGGAGGCTAAACCCTAGAAAGCTAGCCTATGGTATGATTGTGAGGTTGTTGTTCTTCTAGTCCTCTACGGACTAAAGCCATCCGGTTTATATAGACAGGAGAGGGCTAGGGTTACATAAGTGGGTTTACAATGGTGAGAGATCTACATATCAGTATCGCCAAGCTTGCCTTCCATGAGAAGGTCCCATCCGGACATGGGCGAAGTGATCTTCGATCTTGTATCTTCATAGTCTTGGAGTCCGATTAGATGATGATAGTCCGGCCAATGATAGTTAAGTGATGATGGTAGTCAGGCTGTCAGGACACCCCTAATCAGGACTCCCTCACTAGTTTTCATCACGTTCATATGATTAACGTCCGATACTTTGATAATTTGATATGTGGGTGGACGGTGCTTGGGTGATGTTCTTACTTGAACAAACATCCCTTATTATTAACCTCTATTGCAAGCATCCGAACTACAACAAAAGTATTAAGGTAAACCTAACCATAGCATGAAACATATGGATCCAAATCAGCCCTTACGAAACAGCATAAACTAGGGTTTAGCTTCATCACTCTAGCAACCCATCATCTACTTATTACTTCCAATGCCTTCCTCTAGGCCCAAATAATGGTGAAGTGTTATGTAGTCGATGTTCACATAACACCACTAGAGGCTAGACAACATACATCTCATCAAAATATCGAGCGAATACCAAATTCACATGACTACTAATAGCTGAACTTCTCCCTTGTCCTCGGGAACAAAGCGTACTACTCACAAGCATATTCATGTTCATAATCGAGAGGTAATAATATGCATAAGGATATGAACATATGATCTTCCACCAAATAAACCAACTAGCATCAACTACAGCGGGTAATCAACACTACTAGCAACCTACTAGCACCAATCCCGGACTTGGAGACAAGAATTGGATACAAGAGATGAACTAGGGTTGGAGATGAGATGGTGCTGGTGAAGATGTTGATGGAGATTGCCCTCTCCGATGAGGAGGCGTTGGTGATGGCGATGGTGGTGATTTCCCCCCCCTCCGGAGAAAAGTGTCCCAGCCGAGAACAGCTCAAGCCCGAGACCTAGATTGATTCCGCCAAGAGTTCCGCCTCGTGGCGGCGAGTTTAAGTCTAAATAAGCTTGCCCATGATTTTTCCGGGGTAAAAGTGATGATATAGCGAGAAGATGGTGCGGAGGCCACGAGGCGGGAGATGAAGCGATCCTGCGGGAGAGGCGCCCGTGTCTCTGGGCGGTGTGGCCCCTTGGCCTATTTCTTTTGCTCATAATTTCTTATAAATTCCAAAAAGTTGTTCCGTGGAGTTTAAGTGACTTTTGGAGATATCGAGAATAGGTTTCAACGTTTGCTCCTTCATCGATAGAATTCAGCTCGGGATCACCCCTCTTCATAGTGAGACCTTGTAAAATAAGGGAGAATAGCCATAAGTATTGAGATATAATGTGTAATAACAGCCCATAATGCAATAAATATTGATATAAAGCATGATGCAAAATGGGCGTATCAAGGGGCTGGAGATTGGATTCAATAGTTTTTAGAGCGTGCATTGGGTAGTAGGCGAAACAACGGAGATACGGGTGTGAATAGTGGTTCGGTGTGACAGTCAATCGATTTAATGTACATCGCTCTTATCACGATCATTACGGCAAACGCACCGGCTTAGGCCTCCGTCACTCACTTAGAGGAGCAGCGCTTCATCTTGCGTTTTTCTGGCTTATGGGACCGCTGGCCGAGGAAACAAACCGGCGTCCCTCCCTCCCATCCAGCGTCATTTTATGCAGAATTAAATAAGCAGAGGGTATACTACGGATTAGGATCTGGCGTGGCGAACCCATTGAATGTAAAGCCCGACATGCGGGGCCTAGCAAGCATAGGGTCCTGAGTAAAGTGACCAAAAGGGAGGGTAAAGGCAGGGATACATATGTGAAAGGACTTCAATGATATAATTTTCACGTATACATCGATGTACTATTAATCTTGTCAATAGTCAAATGCGGGTTTGAAAAGCGCAGCCAGAGCATAGTTAATAATATAGCCAGTCGATGGCTATAAGAGCTGCCATGTCATCTATAGCCATCATATATTATATGCACTCATCCGATAGTGTGGGCTATAAGGTTGGCTATTTCCATAAAAAAATATAAGGTTAGCTATTGTATTAGTACTTTTTCATCTCCTCTCCATCCCTTTCTTCATCTTTATTGTACATATTTAACTAGGAATGCGTATAGCTAGGCTCTTGCATGAGAGCTCACTCCCTTACTTTTTCATCTCTCTCTCCACATAGGCCCTATATAAATGGAAGGAGGAGTACAACTATAAAACTTTGCATACTCTAGTACGAGATGTTGGTAGTACTCCACTAGTACTATTAGACGAGGAGCTTAAAAAAGTTACTATTGGACTGGCTATCGTGGCGAAATCCTAGTAGGAAGAGCATGCTTGTGAGAACAAGCACATTCACGTGGTTGAAAACAAATTGGAAACCATCTCGGAGTACAAATCTAGGATTACGTCACGAATCTATCAATATTGATTGGAAGCGTTGTTGAATTTTGATACTTTTTATCAAAGTAGAGATACTTTGACTACACATAAAACTTATATGTAAACTAGAAAGGATGGGAGGGAGTTATATTATGCGTTCAAAAGCGAAACAAACATTGAATACCCTTTATGTATGATTTGTGGATGCTATGATCACCGGTTCAAACTTTTGAATCCATGTAGGTATCACACATGCCCCACTTTCGTTCTCTCTCGATTACATCTCGGGGTCCGGATCGATTGAAAGAGGACTAGGGTGGGTACAATATATTCATTTAAACTTATGAGCGGACATATACTACTCTAATCCCCACAGACCCCGCCCCCCTTGGTCATTTTCTATCATAGAAACAGACCAAACCTTTATCTCCTTGCACTGACATGCAATTGATCTCTGAACATCAATCGATCTCGTCAACATGTGTGAGGCATGAACGAATGGGATGTCAAAACTGACAGCAAGCGGCTGCGTAGTGGAGGCAAAGTGAAACTTCAAGCGAACCGTTTGTTTGTATGCATGTCGGACAAATTACAAATAAACATTGGAAATACAAGCATGGTCTAGAGCCCACATGCGGTAATGCCGACCAGGAATGTTCAATAAGAGGCATCGGGAGGATGGACTCGTAGGGAGGCGACATGATCGATGGAGAAGAGGGTTGGGAGGAATGAGAAATAAGCAAATGCCACATGATTATACTTGAGCGGCTCAAATAAACAATAAGTTGTATCTCTTGGCCTACATAGTAGAAAGGCCTAATGCTTAATCTTGAATAGCGAGCCTTTCGAATATGGCCGGGAAAACAGGGAACCGACATGTGGGCCACACTGTCGGGACGATGTGGCGCAAACTAGTCCAATGGAGGAGCTGGCCCCAGCCTCCTCGCCACGGCAATCGTTCATGTGGGCCGTGGGGGCCAACAATGTGGTGCAGCTCGGCACGCCCTCTGAGACCGCATTGACGGTGGTGGACGACATAGTCATCGTTGCTGAACAGTCGGTTTCGATGTGTGCGGTGGCGTTAGTGCTGTGCTACGACCAGCGAGGATGTTTGATTTGTGCCCAGGGTTGCCCCATCAAAGCGAGTAGCAAAAATTTTGGTTGAGGTTTGGTTACCCATGATTTGGCCGACATCGGCAAGAAAAGCGAACTAGAGTTGGCTAGAGTTCATTGGCATGCAAAAAATGGCAACCATCAAACAAAGACCAATATTTGGGTCATGACCAAAATTTTGGTAAGGTGCACTGTCACAATCCAACACACCCCAACACCCGGCTCGTCGAGGATGCAGGCAAGTAGCGGGGCCGGCGTCCAGCGGAGTGGTGTGGCGATAAGCTGCATCCTTAGGACTGAGACCATGATGGGTCGTGTTGCTTTTCAATGACATCGCGTCGATACGCATGTGAGCAAAGGCATCTCCAAACGTTGCCACGACACGCGGCTGACTACCCTGCACACAAAACCTCGTTGAGGAGTCTGGATTAGGGCGTGTCAGGATAGTCGGACTACCATCATCAGCCGAACTATCATTGGCGGACTATCATCATCGACCGGACTCCAAGACTATGAAGATACAAGATTGAAGACATCACCCCATGTCGGATGGGACTTTCCTTGGCGTGGAAGGCAAGCTTGGCGATATGGATATGTAGATCTCCTACCATTATAGCTTCGACTCTATGTAACCCTAGCCCTCTCCGGTGTCTATATAAACCCGGATGGCTTTAGTCTGTGGGACTAAAACACAACAACCCTTACAATCATACCATAGGCTAGCTTCTGGGGTTTAGCCTCCTTGATCTCGTGGTAGATCCACTCTTGTAAACATCCACAATATCAATATCAATCGAAGCGGGGCGTGGTTTTACCTCCATCAAGAGGGCCCGAACACAGGTAAACATCGTGTCCCTTGTCTCCTGTTACCATCCGCCTAGGCGCCTACGGTTCGGACCCCCTACCGAGATCCGCGGTTTGACACCGACATTGGTGCTTTCATTGAGAGTTCCTGCAGTAGCGTCACCGATAGGCGTGATGGCCTCTTCAATCGATAACAGCGCCAATCTGGGTGAGACCTTTCTCCCGGACAGATCTTCGTATTCGGCGGCCGCTGCTGCGGAACCCAACTTCGCTTAGCCATCGGAAGCGAATCAGCTTCGCCCTGGCCGTCGGTCAGGTTTGGAAGCTTAAACTTCACGGCCGATATCCGCGGAGACTTGATCTTGATGGATCTGAGCCACAACCGAAACGCGCGCGCTGTCACGATGGGCATGACCTATTCTTTCTGCTACCGGCAGACGGCACCTTGGAGAGCGCTACGGAGTCGCTCCGACCCATAGTCCGGGCCGATCGCTCGGATCGAGGGCGGATGGCTGGACACCGCCTCGGGAGCGCCAACTCCTCTGGCGATGGGCGAACACTTACCTTGTCCGCATAAAGCTCATGACTTGGTGCGGACTCCTGCCGGACTCCGAACCTCCTGCGCCCCTGCCGATCAAATCCGATTGGCGCCGATCATGGAATTTACCGCTGCGGACATCTTTCCTTTTCGCCCGCCGGCGATATCATAAAGTCACTGAAGCATCTCTACGCTATCAGGAGAGCCTGACCGAACTACGGCCAGGATGGTTGGGATGCGGACGGCGAAGAAATTCAGACCCACCACCACCCACCTCGTAGCCACCGTCGGCGACTTAACCTAGCGTATATGACTACGACTCCGAAGAAATCGGCGGTATGGGCGGCGATGCGGAGACTACCAGAACCGGTGCCTACGAGGACCTTTGGAAGACCACCACAAATCATACAACATATACATGGTGGACACCCGAAGGAAGCGATAACGAGGAACAACGGGGCGGCGAGGATAATCTCGCCGATAAAGAACCAAAGTGGCGGCGTAAGCGCGCCCTAAGTCCGCCTCGATCAAAGCAGCCTTCCTAATGACCCAGCGATAGAGCAGGGCAAACCAGTGAGACGGACGAACAGGATGAGCGGATAATCAACCCCTTCACGGAGCAATCAACAGTCCGGACACAACACGAAGCATAAGAACATACAAAAAACTAAATGCATACTTGCAAGAAGAAAGTTTGAAGAAAAAGGTGAAAGCAGGCTCAAAACACGAAGACACGCTTTCGGAATGAAGTGGAGCAAAGTATTCAAGACCGCGGAACAAATATGGCAATGGCCATCAAACTAAAACTACCGAAGCGCAAGTTGCTGCGAAATTTGGCGAGGAAGCCATAGAGCCTTCCACAGGTCAAAAAAAAAAGAGGCGCTGGCGGATAGGCGGCAGATGGCGAGGCCCAAAGCGACAAGCGAGGGCTGCACACAAGCGGGATTATAATCACAGGAAAAGCAGACGACCCAACTAGGTCCATCTACGGGCCAAAAAGAGGACCCGAGTAACACACCGACAAGTGTTAGAAGACAGCGGCACACCCAAATACTGGGCGCCGCACCCATATATTTTACCGATGAGGTGCTAGATCATGAATTTCCAGCGAGGGTTCAAACCCATAAACATAGAGGCATCTGACGGCTATAGCAGACCTCGGATGCGGATAGAAGGCGACATACTACACATACACATGGCTAGGGAGATGATCTCCGCCATAAAATACCTACCCCTCAAGCTCAAAGGGCCAGCTCGGCATTGGCTCAAAAGCCTCCCAGAAAACTTGTTGGAAGTTGGGAAGAGCTTGAGGGGCGTTTAGAAACAAATTTTCAAGGGACTTATGTCCGCCCTCAGGATCTGAGACGATCTGGTCATATAACCCAACAACCCGGGAGGTCGGTAGCATGGAATTCTGGAACAGGTTCCTTACCAAAAAGAACCAAATATCATTGTCGGGACCTTGAAGCCCTAGCAGCTTTTAAACACAAGCGTCAGGGCGAATGGCTGCATGAACACCTCGGCCAAGAAGCCAAGAACAATGGCGGCGCTAACAAGCCTCATGGCGCTTTTTACTTGGGAGAAGACAACTGGCTAGCAAGATGCAGCACCAGCGACCAGTACATCGAGATCGGAGATGGAAATGGACAGTCATGGTGCAGGAAAGATCACGGCGCGGAATAAAGAAAAAAAGCCCAAAGACGCGGCGGTCAGCAGCGGCAGATTCAAACTTCGCGGCCACGACAATACAACCACGGCCTCTTAAGGAGAACAGAGACAAGCTATCAAATTTAAACAAAATTTTAGATCGGATATGTCAAATCCACAGATACCTCCGGAAGGCTGCAAACCATACCAACGAAATTGTTGGGTTTTAAACAGTCGGTAGACTCAGCGCCGGACACAAGGGGCTCGATCATGGCGTGGGCGATGATGAACCCCACCAGCGAGCACCGGAAGTCAAAAGACTTTCCCACAAGAAGTCAAAAGCAGTAAACTTCGCTTCACGTGATAGTATGGAAAGCCAACCACGGCTTTTCGCTAAGACAAGTGTCGCACGATCCACCCAGTGGACCGAGATTGACGTCAAAACCAATCACTTTTCGACCATCTGGATTAGTCGAAGTATCCGGAGCAGAGGATAGACTGCCACGATATTGGATCCCATAATGAGCGGACTGCAATTAGCGCGGGTTTTGATGAGCGCGGCGGTGACTTAACCTGCTATTTCCGGACACAATCCGCCAAGTGGGGATAGACCCTACTACAATTGACATAACGCACTTCCTTCAAGGGTGGCGCCGGGCCCTTCGCCAGTGCACAGTTTCATTATTACTAGAAGTTGTGTTGGTCACGACAACTTAAGCGAGAAAAGCTAACCTTTCATGTCGCCCCATTTAAAAGTAGCTATCAAGCACCACTTGGGACGGGAAGCTTTCGTCGCTTCAATACAATACCACATTCGCGTCTCTTACGCAAAATGCCGGTCCACGTGGCATCATTTCATTAAAAGGTCGCTGAGACCCGGACATAGCTGGGCGAGTCCGGAATAAATAAGCTAGGGGCTACCTAGCGCATCCCTTCACAAGGGTTTGCACATATAAGCCATAATGAGCTAGCATAGGCTCAGCTTTCTTAATCTATATTTCAATTTTTATGCACTTTCTCGC
Organism: Aegilops longissima; assembly: GCA_021605205.1. Taxonomy (NCBI): domain Eukaryota; kingdom Viridiplantae; phylum Streptophyta; class Magnoliopsida; order Poales; family Poaceae; genus Aegilops; species Aegilops longissima. The sequence goes on from JAHIAM010011348.1 coordinate 13,283, forward strand.
ATGATTTCTTTTCCAACCAAGTTCCTCTCTTTTTACGGATGAACAACATGCACACGTCCGAGATCACGGCTGCGGAGAGCCTGTAGCGGGCGTGCGATAGGGACCCGTTACAAGGACTCTTTTCGGACTAAGACCCTCGTAAACCTTTCTTCTGTCTCTTGTTGCTATAATCCCCTGGTTTATCATTATAACCAGAGTGGAGACTGGCGTTTTGGCATCGGCGCGCCCGAGAAGAACCTGCCGATACACAGACACAAGGGGCTTAGGGCTTTGTTTTGCCGCTATTATAAAGACCGAACACCTTCCGGGGTGTTCGGCGTCTCGAGTTAGGCCTTATATGCATCAGCTCCGAATCATGTCTTTGGTCAAATGTTGGGTTTGCCCGGCTCCTGTGTTTTGCTGCCTTCGTTCCGTATCGCCATTATTATAGCGGCTCGAGGAGAACTCTGCGATTGTGCCCCGGTTAATTTGGCGAGCACCTCGATGAAAGCGGCTGGCTTGTCATGATACAGCGAGAACTGGTCAACCACTCGATCGACCATGGGAATGTTTAGGATTCCTCCGCTTTGTGAAGGCGTTTCGGCCGGCACATCGCCCGAATTCGTGGGCGTGGTGCCCCGAGGGCTGTCGTAGCCCCACCCTCGAACTCCATGGCTAAGTGAAAGTGATAAAGCATTATAGTCCGGTTGCCTCGTTTGCTCGCTACCACCTCCTTTACAGGACCGAGGCGTCGGATTAAGTGTGGCAGCTATATTTTTGCGAACACCCCGCACCTTGTGTGCGTGGGGCTGAAACCGGCGACTGCCATCTTTTAGGTTATACTGCGTATACACAAGCGGCCGCAAGGAGATATTCTATTACTTGAGCGCACAAGTATAAAAGGCGCTTACATCATAAATATCATTTTACATCATATAAGCGTTCATTCGAGCGTAACATTTTTAATACTGCGACTCTATTACACGAGCACCACGCAGCCGCCAAAATAGTGCTCGGCGGGTAACGGTTATCATCGAACCGAAGTGCATAACTTGGTGGCATCCATCTCTGTCAATGTGTCTTCACGCAGGCGGCGCCATCCGCACCCTCTATGCAGGCCGCCGCTTCGCCTTGATATGCGGCACCGCCCCAAAGTGCTGCAATAAGCCAAAGTAACTCTTGGTGGGGCCTATCCGGCGGATATGGGTCACTATATCCGTCATAGCAAGCCGGACAACCTATTTAGCTCAGACCACTCGGCCAAGCGATCGGTCAGTTGAAGTGAGCGCTCGGACTATGGAATTGAGACCAAAACAGCTCTTCCGTCTTGTGATCCTACGGCCCGAAAATGCTGCGGCATCCTTTTGCTTTCGCTGCTAAGTCCATATAAGGGTCCTCCGGACACCACAGTTAGCCCAGTGAGCATATTTTGGATCCGTGAACCTTGCGCAGCGAAAAGGCTTACCGGCTACAATATCTCGGCTGGCGCAGCTCTTCCTTCATAGCCCGCATTGCAGAGCGGGCATTCTTGGCTACCGGCGGTGGCCTTCCCTTGGTCTTCTTGCCCGCTGGCGCTCCTTCCCAAGAGCCTCATTGCGGTCGATAGCATCTTTTAACTTCCGCGGCCATTTCGGCTATCTCTTCCCTGCTCGGCAGTGTGTGACCCTTCGGCCGCTAACTCCTCGGCCACCCTTGAGGCGCGCATTACTCATACGGCCTGCTCCTTGGCTTGAGCAAGTTAGGCCCGAAGGCTCTCCGACAGCGGCACTATCTGCATTTCACGCACATATTGTAGAGGAGTTGGCTTCGGCTCCCTTACCAAGTGACGGCATGCGATAACACTTACCTTGCGACTCATCAAATCGCTTTGTTGATCAGCGTGATGTCCGCATCCGCAACATCGAGTTGTCGCTTTAGGTTAGCAACTCCATCGGTCCGGCTGGCCCCGGACGACCGCCACCTACATCGGCACGGCGAGAATTTAAACCTGCGATTTTGATCCTCGGCGGGCTGTCGATTTCGACAACCTACCGAGTCTCGGGGCTACTATCTATACGAGGCGCATTCTATATGCAAAGCTGTTAAAAGGTGTGTCATTTTCGTACCCCAAACCCGCTGACAAACTCGGCGACATCGTGCAACCCGCCTTGGCGACGAAATCCTTTCAATCACCATGCTCATCAATGCGTGGTGATCTTCGAATAAAGGCCTTCTCAAGCGAGATCCTTGAGCCGTACACCGGTTGGCGCCGAACTATCGGCTTTGCCAAACACAGGGCTCCCTCGTGGCGACACTTCAGGCTCGTCCGCCCTATCCAAGCAGCGCCCGGACGGGCGTCTCGCTCTCTATCATCTCCGGACGAAGGTCCCCGAGCGAGCTCATCTGCGAAGGGCGAAGATCCGAACTACAAGGTAAAAACTTTAGTTATCCTCGAGAAGCACAAATAGGGATGTCCTTATTATAAAACTCCTTTCTTTCTACTTACGGCTCGTTGGAGGCTGACTCATTAAGGGGAGATTGTGCGGCGGGGCCTCCCGACCGCGGGACCCTCTGCGAAGATTTCTTCCCCGTTTAGGGGCTTTGCCCAGGGTCCTCGGAGCAGTCCTCTTCTCCCCTTTGGGGAGGATTCTCGATCCCCTCTTTCAAGAGCCTCCTTAGGCGAGGCACTAGCTTCCTTTTTCCCTTAGTCTTCCTCTGAAGGCGCAACCTCAAGATCCGGACCAGCCGCGGGATCCGGCGTGGTCTCGGGGAGGGCTGGACACCGTATCAATTTTGCTTCCACTATCCACTCCTGTGTGTAGGAAATTGGTCATAAATGGCGAATCATCGAAAGGCAAACAAGCGGTATATCCGGACTTGGAACTACTTACTTGAGTATCCAGGCGATTGCAGCTTAGTCCGGCATCCTCGGTCGATTCAGGCGCACCTCTTGCGATCCGAAGAATAAATTATACATCTCCGGGGTGTCATACCCATGAAGTGTTGAAGAATCCGTGGGCCCTCGGATTGAACTCCCATAGCCGGAGAGGGCGGCGTTTGCGGCGAGGAGGCGCCTAATCAACATAACCTGCATCACCACCACCATATCCATCTCCCTCGTTAGGAGATCTCGAATCCGGCCCTGCGGTAGAGGCTTACGTCCTTTCATGGCCTGGTTGAGCCCTGGTTGACCCGGCGGCTTTGTCTGCGGCCCTTGGAGCGGTAATATAGAACCACTCTTGCTGCCACTGGCGAGCTCCTCTTGGAAGGAGCAGCGAGACCCTGGGGCATCGACTCTCTACTTATGGCCGCCCGCACACTCCGCTTAGCCCCCGATCATCTTGATTGCCACATTAAGGTCTTGACCACAGGCGAAGTGAGGGTGACCGGGGAGGAACCCTTGAAAACAATAAATCTGAAAATATGGAGGATGGACTCGGAGCCAAATCGTGGAATTCCAACCCATAATAAAACAGAGCCCTCCTCAAAAGGATCCATCAGGAAGCCTAAACCCAGCGGAGGTGGGATACTAAAGCGACATACTCGCCGGGCTCGGGGTGGGATGGCCTGCCCTTGGCCAGGCAACCTGTCTGAAAATCTCGTAAGGCAGGTGCTTGGCCTCCACGCTTTAGCGTCCTCCTCCGTGGCGGAGGAGGAATCCACCGACCACGGAAGTCGGACCGGACATCGTTGAAGGTCCAGCGCTCGAATCTGGAGCTCTAGGTGCTGGAACTTGGGCGTGGAGAGGATTCGATGGAGGATTGAAGAAAAAAGCGAGCCTTGGTCCCGTTATAAGAGGAGAATACCAGAGCCGTCTCCGTGACCATTGGGACTACGCCGATAGAGGCGTGGCGAGCAGTGGTTGGGTTACCCGTCCGTATTGATGAGAATCCCGGATTAAGGAAACCACGATCTCTGCTTCGACAAAAGGCGTGCCAAGGAAACGCCTAGCTAGATGAGCTAAGGTGGTAAAGTAAAAAACAATTCAAGTAATGGCTTGGTAGTGGTGTGCGCGTCATGCCACGGAAACGTCGTCGATTGAACTTGTGTATATATTATTATTCTCTCTACGGTGGAATGTGGAATTTATTTTGCGAGCGGACACTATCTGGTGTTCACAATCTTCTATCATTAGGAGGAGGAACGCCTTGCAATGCCAAGCAATATACCGCGGACTTATCGTCATTGAAGCACTGGTTAGGGGAGACTCTTGAGGAGTCTGGATTGGGGGTGTCGGATAGCGGACTACCATCATCGGCTGAACTATCATTAGCGGACTATCATCATCGACCGGACTCCAAGACTATGAAGATACAAGATTGAAGACTTCACCCGTGTCGGATGGGACTTTCCTTGGCGTGGAAGGCAAGCTTGGCGATCTGGATATGTAGATCTCCTACCATTGTAACCGACTCTATGTAACCCTAGCCCTCTCCGGTGTCTATATAAACGGATGGCTTTTAGTCCGTGGGACTAGAAACACAACAACCCTTACAATCATACCATAGGCTAGCTTCTAGGGTTTAGCCTCCTTGATCTCGTGGTAGATCCACTCTTGTAAACATCCACAATATCAATATCAATCGAGCAGACGTGAGGTTTTACCTCCATCAAGAGGCGAACCTGGTAACTGTCGCGTGTCCCTTGTCTCTGTTACCATCCGCCTAAACCTGATTCGGGACCCCCTACCGAGATCGCCCGGTTTTGACCGCCGACACTCGTCCCTCGGCGCCCGTCAGCATGGCGTTCAACCCGGCGTGAGATACCGCATTCATGCCCGTCCGTGCTGTATGTAAATGCGTTTAGAAGAGATCGGTGCGGAAGGAACCAATACGGCGACTTAATGGCGCACCAGATGGTTGGCCTCACAGAATCACGCTACTTAAGCGGCAACACCAGCTAACCTCCACACCATAAGCGCGCCGTCCTCCTACACTTCGCTTCCCCATGCGCCGACCATAGCGTGAGCACGCTTCTGCGGGAGAAGCTTGTCTTGGGGATGGATCTCGAGTACGCCGCCCTCACTCAAAGTCGCCACTAGCGGTGTACACGCTGGCGGCCCGGCGGCAAGAACGCCGATCGACCACGGCGTCCTGCTTGCCGCCGTCAACGTCACGGCTTTCCACGAAGTCAAGACTCCTCGAGGATGAGTAGGGCATAGAATGGCAGGGCATGGTGTATGGCGGTCCGTCTCCCGTGTTCTCGCCAGAGACCGCACCTTCACTTCGGGTCTTGAACCCGCCCCGTACATGGAGATCGCCAGATGGAGGGCGTCGGTCGCCCGCCGTAGAATAGGTTTAGGGTCGGGTTTCTTTTATTTTAATGTCTATAAAGTTCAAAATGTAATGAAAATCTGCCGTGTTTGCATTAATCTCAGCGTACAATAATATAGTATATTGTAGGAGTACTAGCAAGATGCTATGCGTTGCATGGAAGATCAAGATCTTGTGGGTGAAAAGGATGAGCGAGGGAAGGCCTTATCTGCAAATGCACATTCACGCATTTCACATTTTTCTACATCTACGGGAACCTATGAAAGTGTTAACGTAAATTGCCTCTCTCTCCTCCCCTGATTTTCATGGTGGTGGGCCTCCCTCCCCAAATCTACAATCAACAGCTCACGTTTCACATTATGTTAATTAAATGGCGGGACTATGTAGGTGTAGCATTACTCGTCTAAAACCCAACTAAGCCAACCTCCCGCATAGTCGGCGGAAGAGACCGGCCGTGCCGTTTAGTCGGGATGCGGATTACTAGTAGTAGTATCGATGGATCATGCGAAGCAACAAGCTTTTTAGAAGCGAAGCACCTAGTTTAAAAAGGAAAAAGGCGGTACCTCACAGCACCCCTATCGCGGTTACATTGCACCCCACCGTTACATCCTACACGGCTCACGCATAAGCGGGCAGCAAGACTGCCTCTTCCATGACGCACTTGGAGAAACCGACCATGACCAACCCCGCCCACTGGAAAATCCTCCCCACCCAAAAATTCCCCCAAATCCTGGATTCAACCGCCCTTGACCAACTAGCCAATAATATTCCCCAACCCCCTCCCCATCCCCCTCCACTCCATTCGCTCCTCCAAAAGCCGCCCTCCCGCCACGCCCGTCGTGGCGCCGTTCGTCGAGGGCCGCAGCGTCCCTCACTCCCACAATGCGCTCTCGTAGACTATCGTCCTCCTGCTCCACCACCCGGGCTTTGGGAGGC
>JAHIAM010011350.1:0-13657 GCA_021605205.1 Aegilops longissima
CTCGGGTGAGGGATCCATAATCAAAAAGTAACCTCTGTATCAACATTTGTGAAGGAGGTGAAGGGGTGATGTCGGACAGCTGAGACCGAAAAGCGGCTATCTTCTTCTTCACCGGCCTTCCGGCTTCGCCCCCAGCCCTCATGTGGCGCCCGGGTCCCTCAAGGTCAGCTTGGTCGTGCTGCCCTCTTGGCGGACCCTTCGCGGAACGGCCCTGCGGACTCACCCCTCCCGTTGGTGGCCGTCGCGGTCTCGGCCTCCTCCCCGACGACTTCCGGTCACATCTTCAACCAAAAGGAGCCTCGGTGCCGGCCTCTGGCTCCACCGGCACCGCCGCCCACCGGCGGCTCCTCCTCCTCCGCGGCCGTCGAACTTGCCTCCACAGCCAGCCTTGCCGGCCTCCACGCAAGCTGTGCCTCCCTCGCCTGTTGGCGATGTGGTCCACTCCCTGCGTGGTGTCTGGACAAGCAACCGCTTGGCGTCGGCGTTGCGTACCCTCGTGCGGTGTCAAAGCTGCTGCCCGGCGTCCTCCGGCTTCTTCTAGCTCACGTCGGGGCCATGCGCTTGCAGTCGGCATCATGGCGATGATGTCCGGACCGGACGGTTCTTACTGGGACCACCCCGTCGGCAGCAGCGAAGAGGCCCTTGAGGACCTTCCGGCCTTGGCAGCCCTCGCGACCTTGCGGTCCTCTCAACCTCGTCGTCGGGCCCCGTCAAGCTGGAAGGCGGTGGCGAAATGGGCGTGCCCAATCCGGTGAAGTTGTGGTCAAGGCGGGATGCAGCCGCGGATGTCGGTGGGGTTCGTGAAGGCGGCTGGCCTCCCCTTGTTATCGCGGGCGTCCGGCGGCGGATGAAGTCCGCCCGATCATCTCAAGGTGAGGCCAGCCTCGGTGGCGGAGGATCCTGGTGGTAGCGACCGTGAGCTTCGTCGTCGCGCCGACGCCGCTCCAATCGATTCTGGACCTCGGCTCCGCGAACTCTAGAAACGCCGGCGGGTCCTCCTCCTTGATCCAGCACCACCGGCCCCGCCATTCTTCATGGCGCCCTCTGGGTATGCTCCCTTGGATCTTGAGACCCGGCGAGGCAACCAGAGATGGCGCCCCGTTGGATCGAGGGAGTAATGGCGGAAAAGCGTGTTTGGGTGCACCGAAGCCCTCCGAAGATCTTGGAAAAAGGGCCATGCGCGCCATTGAGTAAAATCCAGGGCGGATGCCAAAGGTATGCATGGCGTCGCTGAAAAAATCAGAAAGGGAGGCGAGGCCGCGGAAAAATAATCAACAAAGAAGGGTTCCGATTTGGGGCAGCCTCGGCCTTGATCGGCGGGGATAGCGCGCATGTGAATCCTAATCCCCGTCTTCCTCCCCACGGGGGCTGAAGGAGTCCGCTTCGAACATGTCAACTTCTCGAGGGAAAAAGGCGATCGTCCGCTGCACCGCCCGGCCGGCTCCGGCAGCTCCGCACTTTGGCGTCACCCTTGCCTTGGTGGATTTTGGCGCCATGGCGGCTGGAGGAGGAGGGCAGAAGGGCAGCGGAAGCGCAACAACGGCGAGGGGCGAAGCTTGGAAAAGAAGAGGGCGGCGGAGGTTTCGGATTGGGGTTGTCAAGGGTAAAAGAGCTGTGCGCGGTTATCCCTTTTTATGGGAAGCGCGGGCAGCGCTCAATTCTGCGCGTGGCGCATGCGTGCGAGAATCGCCCCCGCATGCGCCCGTCACGCACACCCTCCCGCCACACGCGTCGAGTGCGTGGGAAGCGGGGTAGCGACAAGTCTTACGCGGTAAAAACCCCCGCCTGCCCGCGCACCGTTTTGGGCCTGACCCAACAGCGTGTCGGCTTATTGCCAGGCCCGGGCTCTGTCGGTGTACAAAAAGAGGCGCTTTTGTACCATTTACTGCCGGGCATCGATGCGCCCGACCACACAGGCGGGGAGGTGAGCCAAGGTAACCGAAGCCCAAGATAATCGGAGCAACGCCAAGGCCAAGACCACAAAAGCGGAGGGCGAAGCAGGTTCCCGGCAAGACCCTTGCGGCCAACCTCAATGGCCCGACAAGATCTGTCGGGACAGCTTCCTCACACCAGCAGGCGAGCCACCCTTGAGCCGCCGCCAACACCATCATCAGCGTGGGGCGAGGGCTGGGAAGGCACCTCTGTTGTGGCATCTGATCTTTGTGAAGACATATTCAAGATCGGATGAGGATTAGAAGGCGAAGATCCTCGGCAAGATCCTTACGAGGAAGGCTACGGACCCTCGGCAAGACCCTTGCGGGGGACGGCCTTGGCAAGACCCTTGCCGGGCCACGCAGACCCTTGCCGGCCACCCGCAAGGCCCTCACCAAGGGCGGCGGGATCACCGCTAGGCCGCGAGAACCAAGCTTGACCACCGTTCCCATCGGCTGCCAGCCCAACCAGTGGCAGGCACCTGCATCAACATGCAACTCGAGCCAACTCATCAAGTACTGCGTGGCGGCATGCAGATCTTCGTGAAAGGCTCCACCACGCGCCACCTCGGCTGCTTGCTCCTGCGTACATGGCACCACATGGATCCGGCGGCGCTGTCGAAGCAAGGAGGAGCAGCGATGGGCGGGCGGGCCTCACCCCGTCCGATAAACAAGGGACACCTATGCCATTAATGCTCTTGTCCGTCGCGATAAGCTCGGGGCCTACGCCTTTCCACCTCCGATGTGCCACTATGGTAGCCCCTTACGAGTATAAAGGCCCATGGGATCGGAGAAATTCGCTCTTTGAACCCGCCCAACAGCTATTGAGCTCAAGAACTCTTAAATACACCCCGGGACTGGGTTTACGCATCCTCGGCCGAACCTGGAAGCGATCTTGTGTCTAAGCCCTCCTCTCCTCGTAACCTCGCCCGGAACCGTGTGGGATTCTTGGTCCATAGATGTTTCCAAAACAATACGTGTATTTATCTCGTTTGAAATTAAGCCATATTAAGGAGAGAGGCGGTATGGACTAGCATTACTTTGTTGTGTCCCGTCAACTTGCGACGAGAAAACCTGCGGGGCCGGGAGGCTTCGGCGGTGGCTCCGGACAAGGAAAACTTTTGACTAATGCAATTCCCCGCTCGAGGCGGTGGGCGGGATTAATTGGTGTCATTGCGAAGCATACACTATACTAGTACTATTATTGTTGCACTTCGGAACAACCAAGCCAAAGTTTACTAGTAAGTACTACTAAAGTCTATAGAGGTATGTACTACTATACTAGTACTAGGAACCGGATGGAGGGGTTACTCTTATTATATTTTTAAATGTGATAAAGCAATCTTCAACACATTTGGTTCTCTTGAGGTTCCGCATGTGATAATGGAAGTTGATTGCATGGAACACTCGCCACAATTCTGCAATTCTGGCTCATATCCTGTTACAAATAGGGCGCTTGGTAATATTTCCTCTTTTTGTTATTCAGCATGTAAACATGAAACCTTGGGCCATCTTTGTGCGAACCGTGCTTCTGCACTTTGAATGTGGCGGGGCTTGATGAAACACCTCCCCTACTTTTTTTTGGTTCGCTTCCTAGTGACCGTGTCTTGGTGATCGTCCTAAGAATGCTTATATATGAATAAAGCTCTCTCATTTACCATAAAAAATTAAGCCATATTAAAGGAAAGGAGGGTATGGACTAGCACTACTTGTTGGTGTGTCCCGTCCTTCGACAGAAAGCTTGCGGGACAAGGTGAAGCTAAACTACGCTTTGACTAATGCAACGTACCCTCGCCAGCGGTGGACATGCATTTCATTGGTGTCAGTTGCGGAGGCATACACTATAGTACCGAACATGAGTACCATCATTGTTCGACTTCACGAAGGAAGGCCAAGCGCAAGGTTTAGTAGTCGGTAGTACTACTACTAGAACCCATGGTGGAGCCTCTGCTCTTATTTTTAATCTCGATAAAGTACACATTTATTGGAGAAGGGCGGGAAACGGGCCCAACATGTAATGATGATGTCGATCAACCATGCTCGAATATATCTTGGCCTCCTGACCCGTCGTGTGTTCTTCCTCGCTCTCTCAAGGACGCGGGTTGGCCATTTTGCTCAATTGAGATCGGTTTGCTCACTCCGGTCCCACATGTGGTGATATGCCAAGAGGAGGTCGTTGACCGCCCATCTGGTACTTGGTTTTGCACCTTCATACTACTCCTCCCTCGTCACAGTTCTGGAGCGCTTCATTATGATGCATTTCTCTCAATGCATTTCCACCACCAAGAGACTTTACCGGTTTGGTTTAATGCTCAATTAATTGGGCTGGTAACCAAAATTTTCTCTCGATGTAGTACTACGGAATGGGTAAGTGCATGCATGTGTGTAGGGGTGGAAGCCTTCATGCATGTGTGTGCATTATTTCCTCTAGTAATAGGCGTCGTGCTATAACTACCAATGCTATTTTTAGGCGATCGCTAGTCGCCTTGGTCCCGAATTTCTTTTTTTGGCGGCTCTATAACGAGGGATGGGTAGTATGGCGGTTCAAAGAAAGAATGTATTGATGGTTGCTTCTTCAGCAACTTACGGTGGGAAAGGTGGGGCTTATGATTTGCTCCATTACTCACTATTTCGGGCGACGGTCTGAGTCTCCCATGCGTGTGCACTACCCCTCGGTTCTTAAATATACTCAGTATTTGTCTTTCTAGAGATTTCAACAGTGACTACTCAAATATTTGTCTTTTAGAGATTCAAATGGACTACTACATACGGATGTATATAGACATATTTTAGAGTGTAGATTCACTCATTTTTCTATGTAGTACTTGTTGAAATCTTAGAAAGACAAATATTTAGGAAGGAGGATACATCGAAGCAAAATGGTGAATCTACACTCTAAAATATGCCCATTTGAAATTTGTAAAAGACAAATATTTAGGAACAAAGTATAATTTTGTGCATGGCAATGGACCCGGATGCGAAGAGGCTTCGGCAATGCTATCAAGCTTCCGCATTTGTTTACATAATTGACTACTATACAAATAATTTTCCAGCGACATGAAATTGTACAATGGTGTGAGCTTTCAGCTTTTTTTGTGTGTCTTGCCATCGATGCTCTTTGGAAACAATAAAAACCTTCCTTTAATGAGCTAATATTTACATCCCCGAAGACAAAGTTGTGAGAAGGTGTTAAATTAAAATTGATCCATGCTTTCATTGGCCGGGTCCCCACTCTGTCTAAATCAACAAGGCATGTTGGGAAAAAAAGTAGTTATGCGGGCATGCAACATTCGATCATTTGTGCGTTCCACTAAAATGAGTGGGTCCCTGTTCCAAAGATATTAAGTGTGATTCGATAATAGAGGATCGATGAAACAATAAACACACAAATAAAGCCGGTCACCTTTGGGTCTCTCTTAAACTAACTAGTTGGAGAAGATTAGGCTCGGAGTTGGATGAGGAGGATAGAGCAAAACCAATCTCCCTTTGTGCGATGCTTGAAATGTAGAGCGTTGCCCGTGTGACATTTTGGTAGGCCAAAAACACTCTTAAAAAAAGTGATTTGTGCAGTTCACCAAAAATCTAATACAACAAGGTGAAATGGATAGCCCTGTTTGCAAAAAAAAGGTAAAGGAAACAATTACTGGAATAAATTGATGACAATCGGACAAAAAAGCATATTCCTTGTCCTAAGGGAAGATAACAACAGGTTGTGTTTGTCAAAGGTGTGAGGGCGAGATTGCAATATGGAAAGTACCGGACGAGCTACGTTTTGGGAAAAACTATGGAAGATCCACATGCAGCGGCGTGGGAAGGCGGCGGTGGAGCAAGGCGGAGGATACAGGAGGTCGCGGGATGTAACTAGGTGGCGGCGGGGGGGAATCTGCCCTCTCGGCGGGCGGTGGCGTACCCTACCCGGGAGCTTGGTCGAGAGAAGGCGGTTACCCAGATCGGGCGTCTGCCCGGCCCGTCGAGGGAGAAATGATGCGTCCTCCTTTCCCCGGCGGAGGGATCGGCGGATCGGTGACCAACGGTGAGAGAGAGAGGCCACGCAGCCTTTGTGAGATACTACGAAAGAGACAAACCGGCGGGCAGGCTCCATTGTATATAGTGGAGCGGACTACCTTTTCTCCATAAAAAATTTTTTATATTCTATCGTGCCATTGGCGATATAACTTTATTTAAAAAAACGCGTAGCATCAAGTCAACTTTGTTTCTGCCGCGTGGTACCCGACCTCCGTAGGTAAACAACCCTACCGGTTCAAATTGCCGTGGGCTGCCATTTCATCAGAAATGAGCTCCACCGTGTACCCCAGGTGTGGTGGGCCAAGCGTGATACATGCCGTGCACCTATTCTCTTCTTGTATTACACCACCTCTGGGGTTGTGTGAAGATACAAACTAGAGATATAGTGTGTGGGTTCGTGAGAGTTTTTTTTGGGGGGTCAAAAAATGTAACATATGCAATGTGTGTGAAATAGAGTCTGGATATATCATATATATAAGGGCGATCCGAGAAGAGAGTGGAGGTATCATCGGCGGGTGTCCATAGAATCGAAGAGGGATGATGTGTGTGTGTTTGTGGTCGATAAAGTGCCATCAATTTTGTGTGCCCACGTCAAAGATATAGAGTGGCTGGCCTCTTGGAGCGTGAGAGGGCAGGTGCAGTTTGTCTCGTGGCATGGATACCTACCTACAGCTCGACTATCGGTGTGTGGGGGGGGGGGAGGCCTAATTAACTATAGAGGTACAATGGCTGGTATATGTGTGGAGGAGGGAGAGGCCTACCTCATGTATTGGGGATCGATCGGCATCCATGCATATGTGTAAAGGAATAAGGTTGGGAGAGAGAGGCTAGAGTGTTGGAGGGGTGGTAGTGGGTTGCTTCTAACAAATGGTGGGATAGGCTTGCTAGACAACGGAGGGCAGCAATATCAATAAAGAGGGGATGGCTCTGCATTGCGTGCGTGTGAGGCGGTCGGGAGGCATGCCGAATGATGAGGGGCGATATGGTGTGGTAGGGACATAACTACATAGGAAGATCAATCGTCCTTTGTCGGAGAAAGGAGAGACATAACTTGTGGGTAACGTGATCGATGGGGGGAATAGTTAAAGTCGACCTAGGTATATGTTGGGAGATCGATCGGTATACATGCATGTGTGTGTTAGAACAAATGAGGCCGGGAGAAGGATAGAGAGAGGGATGCATCTAGGAGGTGGTGCGAAGGTCATACTATATCGAGGGGAGGGTGTGCGAGCGAGATCGATGAAAAGTGGTGGGAGTGAGGCATGGGCGGTGATAAAAGAGAGAAGCTTGTGTTTGTGCTAGGCACACGGCTAGAAGGCATATCGATCGATGTGTGCGTAAAGAAGGTGGGGCCTACACACACCATGGGTGAGCGACCTAAAGTGAAAAAGCAAATTTCGTGATGGAGCTAGAGAATCTTTGAGGGGGTGAGAGGGATCGGGGGTCATGCCGAGAAAGTTAGCGCTAGCTAGCTACAAAGATAAGAGGATTGTGTGGGTGTAAAAGGAATAGAGATCATACTTCATTATAAAAAGGAATTCAGATATTTGAAGAATTTATCATAGTGTTTTAAACCGACCATGTGTGAATATATATACGGTGATACACATGGTGTGGTTATGAACATGTTATACTACATATAATATATTTTATCTCTCTTTAAAAAAAGGGTTGTTGATGATGGTGTGCCCCACCGCAATATAGGCCGTCAATTTATATCGGCGGATAGGAAGGAAACTATGGCAATTTTGAAAAAAATACCCACCCCTCTCCATATTTGCAAATTAGGCCTCCCTTGATCATGTTGATGTTAGGGGAGCATGGGCATCTTGCTAGTACTTTATAATATAGAACATTGATCATAATTTGGGCTAATGTGTTTTTGAGCTCAGGTCTAAATACTTGTCATAATGTGAGGCGGGGCACTATACTATGTGTGATAAACACGGTGTAACGTATGGAACATGGTTTAGATTATGAATATATAGTTAGTACATCAAATGTACTATTATTTGGAATCAACATCAAGTGTATTCAAAAATAGAATTGAGTTCATGTAGTACACATAGTTCATATCTATCTCTATAGTAATCATGTGGTGTGTTATTAAGGTAATACGAATGATGGTTGAAGTTGCAACAATCATGATTGTAGATTCTTATTGAAATAGAAACGAATTCAAATTCAGTTGAATTGCAGCGGTAGTATAGACATTTGGAATGCACTAAAATGTTGGTATGAGTAGGTTACATGCATTATAAAGCGAAAAAATTTAATTGGACATAACATGGATTCATACTCCTCCTTCCATCTATATAGGGTGTTTTTGACCCCTTTGACTATTGACAAGATTAATAGTAATGACATGCACAATGTGAAAAATTATTGAAAGAACCTTTCAACAATTTAAGGTGTGCTTTTGTAATTGCATGTCATATATTATTTCTAATATTTGGTCAAAGTTAGCATCGGCGCATTAGGCCCTATATAGATGGAAGGAAATCTTTGAATAACATTTTTATAGTAAGCGGGCAAGACTCTCTCTTTGTGTGGTGTGAATAGTTTTATTTTTTGTTTTCTTTTTGGTTGAGGAAGTCAATTGATTTTGGGTACAAGTACAATATTAACGTTAGGCTTGTCCTAAAATTCAACCGGCCTTTATATCCGAAAATTCAGATATCGTGCTCCCAAAACTGGGCCTTCACAACCCGCCTTGCTATCCCGAAATTCAACGGAAAACTCCCTCCACTGCCAAATCCCGACCGAAATCCCCTTCTAACCCGGCGAAAGGGCCGCTAGTTCAAATCGGTGGGGGTACTTTTGTAACACCCTACATTTTGGACAAGCGTCCCTAAGTCATGGTTCACCCCTCCCATCGCCTCCTTTTTGCCATTAAATCCCGGCCGCCATAACCTCTCCGCTCGGCCATGAAACCCCACCCTCCTCCGTCCGCCCCTCACGCTGCCCAGCGGAGCCTCTTCCCATTTCCACCAAAGCTCGGCGTCCCTCGTCCACCTCCCGGATGAGGATCCGTCGTCCATCTTCTCCCGCGGTTCAGCCCCCGTCCTCCACCTCCAAGGGCTGCTCAACGATCGCCTCGTCTCCCGGCTGCTCCATCCCCCAAATCGCCTTCCTGCTCCACGGGCCACATCCTCAGACTCCCGGGGAAGGGAGCCTACTCAGCGCCACCAAAGAGGTTGTAACTCATCGCCCCTTCTCCTGCTCGACCTCCGGCGCCGGCGGTGCTCCATCCCCCCCCAGGGCGGCTACCTTGGCGGCGCCGCGGCCATCTCCTTGGCTCTCCCCGTCCGAGGCCCTTTTGGGGGCGTCCTCCGCGGATCTGCTGTTCTGCTCCGGCTCTGCTTTCCCCTTCCTTTCGCCTCTGCTGCTCGGCTCTCCCTCGTCCTTCCTTCCTTGCTTCCTCTCCCCCTGCTTCTTCTTTGCCTGCTCCGTTACTCACTTGATCTTGAATCGACTTTTAGGTCGATCGATTTTGGGTGGGGGCTCGAGTTGGAAGAACCACCAGGAGGGGGCTCGGGAAGGTACCCCTATCTATCTTAGGGTTGGGGGGGGCGGGGGGCCTATAGGGCTGGCGGCGGGCGGACGCGGTGGGGAGTTGTTTAGGCGGGAGGGGGCCGTTCGGCCGGTGGTGGTGGCGGCTCGGGGTGCAGGTTGAAGATGAACTGAGGCCCTCCTAAACTACATGTCAAGTGCCTCTCTGCTACCATTGCGTTCATTTAAACTTAAATTAGATTCCATGATAAATTTCAGTTTGAATTAAGTTGAGTCAACAGTTTTTACCTCATCTTTGTAGTCGGTGGTTTTGGTGATGTAAATTTTACATCTATTTTACATCATCTATTGGAGATGCTATTAGAATCCCACTTGAGATTGCGATGTCTCTTGTCTTTCGCCTTGGCGTCTTCTGCTCACGGGGCTGCTCAACGACACGATCCATCTGTGAGTGCCCGGGGCCGTCTCTGATTCCTCGATCTTCCTCCACACCTCCGCACCACCTCTGCCTCAAGCTTGCGACCAACCCAATGATCTTGAGGTGAAACCGGCTCACAAAGGGTTGTACACTTGTTGCATCACTTATTACTATACATTCATGTCGATCCATTAGGGCTATTTTGGTTCAAGGAAAAAAAGCAAAGGGAATTTTTGGCACTCTACTATTCAATTATTCATGCATTTTTTGAAAGGAATGAAGCAAAACATCCACGGACCTACTTTTCAAAATCCTATGCATGAAAACAAGACCAAGTGCATTAGTGGCGAATAACATTCTAACTTACATGCTTTCATATGGTTTCACTTTATTTTGGCCATGTTTCTTTGCATTTCCTCTTCCAATTCACTTAAACCAAACACCCAAGTTGGCAAAATCCTGTGTTTACAAATGCTCTTTTTACCATGTGCATTCCTATCCTATTCGGTGTTTTTCCTATCCTGGTTTTTAGAATCATGCAAGCCAAATGAGCCCTTACAAATTACTTGATTCGGTAGGTGTGAAGGAACTTTGTGTGGTTTGTCCTCTCTGCCGGGCGTCGTCCACCTCACAGTTGCTCCATCGGAAACATCCACCAAAAACATCACGACTCGACCGTCTTTGCCGCCTCAGATCTCCTTCCCCGGGGCACCCACGGAATCCCATCATCGACTCGAGATGAACCGGGAGTACGGGTCCCGAGGTCGCACTCTTTTGTTCCTTATGTTATGCATTGCTTAAAATTACGCTACTTTATCTCTTGTTCACCTCTTGGACTCCAAGTCGGGTCCAAATTAATGTTCAAACTTGAGTTCTAAATTAGTTGTGGGGCACATATCGAGGAAGCAATGAATAGTATCTCATCTAATATCTGGTTCACCTAGGGTATGCCTATGTTGTTCATCTTGGGTGGGAAACAAATAGTAAAGCAATCATCATTGTCTTTTTATTAAATTAAAGCAATCATCGCTGCTATCATTATTTTGGATCCATCCCTTGTTGTTACCATCACTCTAAATTTGCATGCTCTCCTTACATAATCTCACCATATTTTTTAATGCATTGGGATATTGTACGTCATCTTGAACATGTAGAAAAAGAAAGGGTTTTTTGGAATACAATGTCATCAACATCGCTCCATGGTGGGTTCAATGGCAAACCCTCCCCACCCCTCTCCAGTTGTAATCGAGGAAAGATATAGGGGGATTGGCCGGGACCCTCCTATTTACCCCCAAGGTGTTTGCTCTACCTTGGCATGATGATGTTAGTCATATCATGCATATGTTGCCTTCGTGCCTACTTTTGACATCATATTGTCATCCGGTTTAGACATGTTTTGCCACCTTTTAGTTTCTATATCATATATGAATTATCAGTCTCATGTCTTTGACCATAATATATGTGAAATGTGCAATGCCATCCTTTTGGCATCATATATTTGAATGATATCTTGCCCATCCTTTTCTTCATTTTTCCATTTTCAAAATGTTTGTACATTAAACTACTCTTCTGTGAATCAGCCATTTGGGTGGGAGATTGAAAAATCGGAGTGAAAACAAGGCCTTGAGCGAATAGTGCTACACGGCGATCTCTTGTTGGGTCGATAGCTCCTCGAAGAGGATTGAAGGGCAGATGACCGTCCTATTCCCCCCGGGGTATGCTCTAACGGCATGGCGTTTTAGTTTTTATCATATCTTTGATTATGTTATGCTATGCTATCGTTTAGATAGACATCATATAGTAAATTATGTCATGCTATCCTTTTAGTTAAACAATATACATGTCAACTATTTCATCCCTCTTTTTTCACACTATCTATTGCATCTGTCTCTCATACAATGTTTGCATTCAACTATGTTTCTGTTTATCAGCCATTTGAATTGGGCGGGTGATGCCGCATCTAGCGGACTAAAACACGGTCTTCAAATAAAACATGCTACCTCTTGGTGGAGATAGCACCTATTTAAACATGCGGAACCAGCCCTACCCCATAACCCAAACTCTGGATTGTACCCCTCTGCGATGGACGGAAAAGGGCTTCACCCAATCTAAAAAGATAGTAACCCAGTTCCTTGACACCACCATCTCCACCAAGAGCCCCAAACGAAGGTTAGTAAGGCAGCTCCTGCCCAAAGGGCGATACTACCAGGAACCCCAACTCCACGGTTAATGCGCCTATTCCTGGAGGAAGCACAACCAGCTAGTCGTAGTTTAATCTATCGCATTTGATGTTGTTAAATCGTAATTGGTATCTTCCCATCTTGGAAATATTATCTTGAAGATGAAGGAAAATCACGGTGTTTGTCCGAGTTATGTGTAAGTAATGTTATTCATGGCAATTACTTTGCTTTGTCCTACATCCTACCTCCATGATGGTTATAATACACAAATTTTCCC
Organism: Aegilops longissima; assembly: GCA_021605205.1. NCBI lineage: Eukaryota > Viridiplantae > Streptophyta > Magnoliopsida > Poales > Poaceae > Aegilops > Aegilops longissima. The sequence continues at coordinate 12,346 of JAHIAM010011350.1, forward strand.
ATTTTTCTCTATAAGAAGGACCGATTTGGAAACTGGGATGAGGTAACCTGTGCTAATACCTCTCCTATCTTCAAGAATGCTTGGTGGCGATTCGAATTACGAAGAAAATGTACTTCTTTGAAAGAAACTCATCAAATTCCCTTGTTCTCTGAGACACATTCTTTGGGGAATTTGAGGGCCTTGTTACTTCTTGGTCCCGAACCAAGAATGTAGTAAGGTCTATGAGCTCATTTTCTATTTTAAGTACTATATTCTTGCGTCTTTTTTTTCATTGCAAGTGCCTAAACCGAAGAACAATGTTCTAATTTAAGAATTTATCATAGTTCCAAAAAGGCTAGGCTTAATTGTGCGTTTGCCACAAGCCTTTTCTTGACCAAAGCGCATGCTTATCTTTGATTATGCCGATTAAGCATAGTTATCCAATGCTTTTAAAGCCTAGAGCCTAAGGGCAAGGCTCACTTAGGCCTTTTTAACTATGATTGCTTCTGCATTTGCTTTGCTCTTGTATCCTTTGTATTTACTCATACAAACTTATTTTAAATTAAGGATCAAAAACTCCAATGGCCGGCGGTATGTTCCCATGTTTCTTTAACAGGCTTGCTCTTATCAATAGCTCTGTTGATTTCAATTTCAATTTGTATAAGTTGACTTCTCATATATGCCATTACTAGCATCCGAGCAAATAGTGTTGTTGTACATGTAGACCGTGGTACCCATTAAATCTTGTTGTGGTGTAGTTTCCCGCTTTGTATTCTTTCCTTTGCTGCTTTGTTTGAACGATATGATTTGAACCGTGTCTCTATTTTGATTTGGCAAGACAATGCGGACCATGGACATAGATATATGTTTGTTTGATGCTTTTATTATGTACTAGTACTTGGCAATAGAAGACTTGGTAGTTTAATCTTGTCCACCTTACTAATGAACTGGTTCACGAAATGAGTTTCATATACTAGTACATCTAAACCTGTTATGTTCTTGTTTCTTCTTTTAGAATCTTTGAGAATATTGGGGAAGAGTGCCTTATTAAGCAATGGTAAAGGAAATTGGATAAGGTTCGATAGTGAACATCCTTGTTGGTCTCCAACAAAGCTGATAAAACAACTAAGGAAGACTATCTTGAAGCTGAGACAACCCCAAAGTCTGTCTTGGTTTAGTGTTAGTTCTTGGCCACCGCTTGCACAAGCTATTCAAACTCCTTTTGCGAATCAGTTCGGTTTCTTGAGTCTCAACTAAAGTTGAAAGACATCGATCGGTTGCGCGACAAGCGGAAGGACTGCGGAAGTCCATGGAGCATTCGATGCATACTACG
>JAHIAM010011354.1:0-13542 GCA_021605205.1 Aegilops longissima
TGATACATTTGGTACTTTGAGTTGTAACACTTAACGATAATTAAATCGCTACTTATTTGCTTTACTGCAGTGCGATGATAAATTCCGCATGTGCGATGATAACTTCGCACTTAGATCATTCTATGGCGTCCATTTTTCATTATGCATGTCATTCTCTTAGCTATATCATTTCATGCATGATGAATTATCTTCATAAGTTGAAGAGGATCTCTACAAGTACAACCTGCCATGTGCATTTGCATTCCAAAAGCAAACTACTTATGCACATCTTGAGAGCCTTTGCCACTTATGAAGACAATTCCTATCCTTTACAATTTCATATATTTTATCCCAGTTGAAAACTTCAACCAGTTTGTCATCAATCACCAAAAGGGGGATTGTAAGTGCATCTAGTGCCACCCCTAGTTGGTTTTGGAGTATTGACGACAAATGTGGTTGAGGACTAATCGTTTGTGAGAATTGCAGGATCGCAGGTAGTGTCCCTCATTGATTCGGTTTACCTACGGAGATGACCCTAAAATGTATGAAGACATTGGCGACAATGGTGGTATGTGAAGATATTCACATTGAAGACTATGACATGAGAAGACATTGAGTGAAGACTATGGGTAGCGAAGGCGTGTCGTTTCGTTGTTTCCTTTTCTTCTTTGTTGAGTCGTAGGAACCACCGTCTTGTTAAGTGGAGTCAAGTGATCATAGTCGGAATGGTGATGCTCAACCCAAATCCTATGTGTTCGGCGAAGACAATGAAAGCAAAACTTATCCAGCTGGATGAGTCACTTTGCTTGTAGCCCAAGTAAAGTTGCCGTGTGTGTTTGAAATCGAGTTGGAACACGTGTGGTTCCTTAGTGACCGGGGTCATTTGGACATATCGGTCGGGTTGCCTAGTGGCTATAAATAGCCCACCCCTACACCATAAATTGGTGGCTGCTTTCGAGTTAGTGCGGCTTTTGTCGTTTGAGAGCAACCGACCTCGAAGCCTCTGAGAGAGAAAATCCTTGAGGACAAAGCCCAAACACCCAGAGCCAAGAGTGTTAGGCGTCCTTGAAGTCTTTCTATCATGTGACACGAAGACTTATTACACTTGAGGGCGTGAATCCTCCAGCCGGTTAGGCGTCGCGTTCGAGCATCCAAGAGTCATTGTGGATTGCGGTGAGCGTCGTGTGAAGGTTCGGAAGTCTACCTTGAAGACTTACGAGTGATTGGGCGAGGGGCGTGTTCCGTAGCTCAAGGGAATAAGGTGAAGACACATTCTTGAGTTGAATCTCAGCCTCCCTAACCAGATGTATAGTTGTCCACGGCAACTAAACTGGTCCAACAAATCTGTGTCTTCAACAAGTATTGGTTCTATCCCTTCCCTCCTTTACCACGAGTTTGTCTTTGTGAAGTCATTGCTTATATGTCTTATCTGTTTGACTTCATTGATTGACTACTATCGTTGTTTGGCTTCATATTATCTTCCATCTGATCCTTACTACATAGCTGCCATTAGTCTTGTCCATTCACATTATTGCATACTTGACTATGGCACTTGTTGTGGTTATCTTCAGCTGCATATCAATTAGGTCATTTCTATTGTTTGTCTTGAAACATTACGTGTTTTGAAGACTTTCCTAAAATCGCCTATTCACCCCTCTAGTCGATAACTAGCACTTTCACTTATGCCTCTCCTCATATAAAATTGCAATAATAGTTACGGTCTAGTTATCGATTGCCTAGTGACAAATAACTTTCTTGTGACAAAAAGCTCTCTACTAAAACTAACTTAGTTGTGTCTTTATCTAAACAGCCCTAGTTTTTATTCGTGCTCTTTATTATCTTGCAAACCTATCCAACAACACCTACAAAGTACTTCTAGTTCGTACTTGTTCTAGGTAAGCGAGCGTTAAGCGTGCGTAGAGTTATATCGATGGTCGATAGAACTTGAGGAATATTTGTTCTACCTTTAGCTGCTCGTTGGGTTCGACACTTTCGTATTTATTGAGAAAGGCTACAACTGATCCCCTATACTTGTGGGTTATCAAGACCTTTTTACGGCACCATTGCCGGGAGCAATAGCGTGGGGTGAATATTCCGTGTGTGCTTGTTTGCTTTATCACTAAGTAGATTTTATTTGTTGTTCTAAGTTGTTTTCTATCTTTAGTTATGGATATGGACACGAAATACCAAACAAAACTAGGTTTACTTGCTACTCGTGGAGATGGGGAACCTCCTAAAACCCTCGATGCTCATTATGTGAAAGATATTATGCACTACTTTAATAATCCTAAGAAAACCCCATCCAATTATGTAATGGGAGACACGGTGGATCATCGTGAATACTTTAGGGATTATCGCTTGACTCAAAAAGGAAACTATTATGGGATCAAATTCATATGTTGCATTGGTATGTTAGCTATGCTTGAGATATGATTACACTTGTTGCTCTAGGTGAAGGCTCCACACTTCCCTTTTCATGCAAATTTGCGATAATAATGAAACCTTAGCTTCTTATGCTAATGGTATATATGATTACTATGATGTGGAGCGAATAGAATTATGTTGCTTGGGTGCTTATGAAATTGAATCTTTGTTTGAAAAGTATGAAGCTTTTGATGATGATGTTTATAGGCCTGAAAATTTTCTATCGTAATATTGCTATGAGAATTATGAATACAATGCCGATCTTGATGCATTTATTGATATCCGCTGTATAAGAAAGACTAATATTTTGCGAGGAATCTATGGAAGAAGAAATTGATGACACTGTGAGCTCATTGGAGGAAAAAAGATGGCGAGGAGAAGCGAAGAACAAAAGGAGGAAGAGGATTGATCACCCATGCCACCTTCTAATAGAGTAACTCTTCAACTCATACATTTTTAATTTCCTTACGTTACTAGAAGGATGATTGCTATGATCCCTTGAATTCGTTTGAAATATCCTTTTGATGAACTTGATGCTTGCTATGCTTGGCCATGATGCCAAAATGAATTATGCTTATGGAGATGAACTTGCTATAGTTCCTTATGTTAAGAATGAAATTGTTTCTATTTCACCCACGCATGATAGTCCTATTATCTTTTGAATTCTCCCAACTACACTATATCGGTTTAAGCTTATTAAGGACTATATTGATGGGTTGCGTTCTACTATTGCACATGATGATTTGATAGATATAATATGCATGTGCTTGCTGCTCCTACTTGCAATTATATGAGAGAGGAACTACATCCCGCCTCCTATGTTTCTAATACAATAAAATTGCAAGAATTTTATCTATGTATCGGCCTTTACTTTGTGTGCATGAATTGTTCTTTTATGACATGTCGATGCATAGGAAGAATTATACTTGTCATTACATGATATATACTTTGTGCTCACTAAATTACAAATCATTGTTAATTAAAATTGGCTTTGATATACCTTGGGATACGGGTGGATCCATTACTTGAGCATTATATGCCTAGCTTAATGGCTTTAAAAAGCGCTGCGAGACAACCCAGAAGTTTTAGAGAGTCATTTATTTCTGTTGAGTGCTTTCATATAGTTTAAAACAAAATAAATAAAGAGAACCTAACTTTTTTCAAAAAAAGTGAAAGTGAGAGAGCGAGCATTGTTAAAGTGGGAGCATGCCTTGTACTTTGTTCATGCCCATGGAAACATTGTAAATCTTAATTACAAAACTTTTCAACAAAATAATTATCCTTGTATAAATCCATTTTATTATAAAATAATGTGCCAAGATTTGATTTTAGGATGATTAGATTGCTTGTTTGGTTTGTGCGGTGCAAAAAGCGAAACTTTAGGCTGTAGTCATTGATTTTACAATTTTTCTGGAAAATCAAATGCTTCAAAACTTTTGCAAAGTACTTCTATACAAAGTGTTTATTTTGTCTAATCTTTCAGAATTTTGGAGTTACATAAGTATGGTTGATGTTCATATTACTATAGTCTGTCCTGTTTAAGACAGATTCTGTTTTTGATGCATTGTTTTGCTCGTTTTGATGAAACTATCAATTGTATCGGTGGTATAAGCCATGGAAAATTTATATTATAGTAGCTACAATGCAAAAATAAAATATGAATGAGTTTGCAACTGTAATTAAAGTGGTGATTTGTTTAATTATACTAACGGATCTCACGAGGGTTTTGTTATGTTTTGTGTGATTGAAGTTTTCAAGTTTTAGGTGAGATCACGATGGATGAAGGAATAAGGAGTGGCAAGAGCCTAAGCTTGGTGATTCCTGAGTCACCCCCAAGGTAATATTCAAGGACTCCCAAACAACCAAGCTTGGGGATTCCCGGAAGGCATCCTCTTTCTTAACGATCATCGATAATTTTACTTTGTGCTATATTTTTTTATTTAGTCATTAAATCTTTTTTTTATTTTAATAAATGCACCATGCTGGTATGAGGTAGTCCATGGTTGATTTATAGAATGCTCTTTGCACTTCATTTATATCTTTTGAGTAAGGCTTTATAGAATGCTTCATGTGCTTCACTTATATCATTTGAAGTTTGGATTGCTGTTTTCCTACACATAAAACCGCCATTTGTAGAATGCTCTTTTGCTTCACTTATATTTGTTAGGCGTGGGCATATCTTTTGCAGAAAGAATTGAACTCTCTTGCTTCACTTATATCTACTTAGAGAGTTAGCGAAATTGGTGCGTTCACATGGTTAGTCATAAATCCTACATAAAACTTGTAGATCACTAAATATGATATGTTTGATTACATGCAATAGTTTTGCGATATAAAGATTGTGATATTAGAGTCATGCTAGTGAGTAATTGTGGATGGTAGAAATACTTGTGTTAAAGTTTGTGATTCGTAGCATGCCGCGTATAGTGGTGCCGTTAGGTAGCAATGGAGCATGATTTGTTTCGATTGCTTCCTTATGGTGGCGGTGGGGGCGTGGTATTTCCTACAATCTATCCCTAAGACATCGTGTAGTACTTTGTTTGATAACAATAAGTTTTTACAATAAGTATGTGAGTTCTTTATGATAATGTTGAGTCCATGGATTATCGCCTCACCCTTCCATCATTACTAGCCTCTTGGTGCGATGCATTGCCCTTTCTTGCCTCGAGAATCGGTGCAAACCGGCGGTGCATTCAAACCAGTGATATGATGCGGCTCTATCACATAAGCCTCCTTATATCTTCCTCAAAAACAACCACCATACCTATCATGGCATTTCCATAGCCATTCCAGGAATATATTGCCCATGTCGTTATATCGACTAGAGGGGTGAATAGGCGATTTTATGAATTCTTCAGGAATTTGCGGTGAGAAATTCCTTAGCGAAGAACTATGTGCAGCGGAATAAGTACTCGAGTAAGCATAACAGAATACACATAGTCATCATGATGAAATGAAGACAATCACAGTCTGAAAGCGTAATCACAGGATAACACAAGATGAAGACAAAGCGGTGAAGAAATTGGCGAGAAATTGAGAAAGTCTTGATCAAAGTCTTCAAACACAGATATGAACAAACACTCAACATGTGAGGAAATGAAAGGGTTGAGAAATAGAACCGATTAGGTTGGTGAAGACAATGATTTGGTAGACCAGTTCAGCTGCTTGTCTCGGTTATGCGTCTGGTTGGAGCGGTGAGTATTTAAACTCGAGGACACACAGTCCGGACACGATCGAGCTGACGCCTTCGGGACACCAAGTCCTCACCGTATTCTCCTTGAACTAAGGTCAACAGACCTCGTCCAATCACTCGTGGTAAGTCTTGACGACTTCCAAACCTTCAGACTTGGTCACTCGGCGATCCACAATTCCTCTTGGATGCTCTAGACCATGGCGCCTAACCGTCTGGAAAAGCACATCTTCAAAGGTAACAAGCGTCGGATCCACGCAGGATCAATTTCTTGATGATGCTCAATCACTTTGGGTTTATGGGGGTTTGGTTTTGGGTTTTCCTCACTTGATGATTTTCTCTCAAAGTCCTCGGAGGATGGGTTGCTCTCAAATGACAAGTGTCAAGTTCTCTCGGGCAGCCAACCAGCTAGTGGTTGTGAGGGGCTATTTATAGCCTAGGGAGCAACCCGACATGATAAGACATAAATGCCCTTCAATGATATGACCGTTAGGTGGATAAGATATTTTGGAACAGTGGCGCCTTATGACAGCAGTCGGAAATTTGAATATCAAATTCCTCGGGCTATCATGATCCTCCTGTGTGGGCAATCCATGGCGAATTCCTAACTCCTCGGTCAGAACAAATTCCTCGTGCGAGAAGAACTTCGTCTCACATCCTTTGAAGAAATTGACTGAACTGTATGAGATTTCAAAGGCTTCACTCGAAGGATTGGTAGGTGTAGGATTTTGAGTTGAGCATCACATGGAAATTTTCCTTAGTATTTCCTCGACCCCCTTTAACGATCTGTTTCCTATGACTCAAGAAGGAAAATGAAACTCGAAAACAAAAGTCTTCACGCTTCATGTTCCTCAAATGAATACCAAGTCTTCAAGGTCACACCAATTTCTTCACTTTCAAAGTCTTGAAAGTCTTGAATATCAAAGTCTTGATTGAAGAACTTCATTTTTAGAATTAGACTTTCTCTGTAAATATCAAACTCCTCATAGACTTATAGACCTGTGTACACTCAAGCATTAGTTACTTAACCTATAAGTCTTCAATACACCAAAATCACTAAGGGGCACTAGATGCACTTACAATCTCCCCTTTTTGGTGATTGATGACAATATAGGTTAAGTTTTCAAGGGATAAACATATGAAGTGTAAATACTGATAATGAGGAATTTGATTGCAAGATATAGAAGAACTCCCCCGAAGATGTGTAGTGAGGAATTTGCTTTTGAGGCAATGCACATTTGAAGAATTGAATCATGGAGATCTCCCCTATATCTTGTAATTCATACACATTTAACATATAATATGAAGAATTTGAAATGCATGATGAAATATGGTGCTTGATGTTATGAAATGCATCAAGAGTATCGAGCTCAAATAGATTTGCTATGAAGATTTTCAAGGAGCTCAAGAATCGAGAGCATAGTGCAAGAGCATAATGCATCAAAAGTATCAACACCATCGGGTTTAAGATTACAACTCGATCAATAAAAGTTTGAAGAGCGAGTTGTAACTTAACAGAATAAATTCTGTATATATAGGCAATAAGCTAGACCGGCGAAGACTAACTCAAATTTCCCCCTTTGTCGAATGACCAAAAGGATCGGCGAGGACTAACGCTCTGAAGAATTTCAAGTTGAAGGCGGGCGCCGACATTGTTAGGTTGTTTTGAAGTAGGACCAGGCGGTGTCTTCCAAGTCTTCATTTTCATCGAGTGCGCGAGATGAAGAATAGGAGCTAGCCACCAAGGAAGGAACTTTGACCTTCTTGAATTTCTTGGGAGGAGGTGCAGACAGTCAAATTCTTCTTGAGTCCCATTGACAGTTCTTCTTCACTGTAGACATGTGAAAGAACAGCCCAGTCGTTTGAAGGTTTCATGGAGGTAGTAGTGGTTTTTCTTCACTGCATTGTGTGTTGAGGTCATGTTGTGAAGAAAAGTACCAAGCTGACGCTTGACCCATTTATGATTCGATCAACCTTGATGAAGGCGAGGTAACTCACGATCGATCATCACCACAGGTGCGATAGCAGGACTTTGCTTGGTGAGGTATTCTTAGTCATCATGGCGAGTCATCATTGGTGGAGTAGGATCTTTGCTGTTGTCCATCAATGGACGAATGCCTTCATCGATCTGCGATAGCCTTGCCCTTGTCATCATCTGAGGTAAATGTCCGTTTGAGGACTTCAATCGAAGGCAAGTAGCTGCAGATGGTTCAAAGTATCACCTTGTAATTGGTGAAGACCTTGTCTGATGAATCTCATAATCCAAAGCGCATAAGGCTTGGCTCAAATGGTGACATAGCTATGTTTGCGAGTCCTCATGAAGAAATCATGGAAGTTAGCAGAGGCATGCATGGATGATGTTGAAAAGCATATTCTTCATGATGCCGCGACTTCTTCATCGTTAAGTCGTGGCCTTTGATAGGACTCATTGTCTTCGTCGAATCCGATGAGACAGTCGAGGCACATATAATAATTCCTTGCGAGGAATTTGGTTCTTAGGGCACCTTGGCTTCAAAGGCTTCATCGGCACTTGCATATAGTGATTTGAAAGTTACGGTTCGTTGTAGATCGGCGTGCACCATCAAGTGGAGGACGAGTGGTAGACGCGAAGCAATTCGATTCTTGGTGCCTTGTAGTGAGTATTTTCAGTCATCAATCTAAGACCCATGAGTTCACGTCTTGGCGTCTCCGGTGATGTGCAGCGTTGCATAAAGCGAAGAATTAGTTCTTCATTCGATCCACGAGATATCGGTGCAGAAATTTAGAAGTCTGCGTCGTGAAGAACAAGAGGACTGGCTCAAAGCACGGCGACTCCATGTCCACATGAGGAATATGAGCATGATCGAAGATTTTATCCTTGAAAAGCGAGGAATAGAAGTTGGCTTGGTGGCAGTCGACGCCTCTTCCTAATCGGCGAGAATCATATGGATTATAGTCGATGAAGAACAACGTGCTCGGCAAAAAATTCAGCCTTGAACTTTTGCTTGCTTGAAAGCGGATTCTTTTGCTTGGGCGGAGGGTGTCGATGAGTTGCATCACCACCTCGGGAATCGCAAGTTCAGGTTCTTGGTTTGAAATTTCTTGTTCCTCAACGAGATGCGATCGAGGATCGGCGACAGTTTCATCACACTAGTGGCTGGAATTTCTTCATGCCGCAGAACAGGGGGTTGAGTTTCTTGAGTCCATTTGGACTGTTTGTGTAGGGGCGAGGAATCTGTTGGGCGGGGTGAAGAGAGGAGTATTGGGATGAGACTTTCCCAAAAGTCATCATTCATCACCGGTGGTGCATCCATATCCACATCTTCATCTTCAATTTCCTCAACACCAGCCTCTTGAGGTGTGGCAGGCATAGGTGAGAAATGGCGGGGTTGAAGGATTGCATCCACTTCAATTTCTTCATCAATCTGCTCTGACGAAGCAGCAGAATGATGTTCTTCATCAGATCGATTGGGATCTCATAGTCTTCTCCAAAAGGAACGTCCTTTGATGGTATGGAGGAAATGGAACAGCATCAATTGGATTTTCGTATGAGCTGGTCATAGGCCTCATTTTCTTGAGCCGAAGAATCAGGCGCTGATGCTTTCCTTTTCTTCACAGCAGCTCGTTCTGCAGCCTTGGTTTCTTCATCGAGGAGGAGATGGAAGAATTGGAGTTGGAGTTAGCGCGGAGGGCGAGGAATTTGTTTGATTTCTTGGTATGGCCGATGCGGTTGCCTGTCTTGTGCAATTTCTTGAGCGCACCACTAGTGGGTGCCACAGGCAATTCTTCGGTGGCTGGAATGGGATCATCAGCCTGGAACTAGCATTTTCATCAGCAGGCTGAGCGTCATGTTGATCTTGGCATGTTCTTGATTGGTTGGGCTGAGGCTTCAGCTGAAATTCATGTTGCCTTGGGGCTGCAACATTTGTGAATTTCTTCGTCGGGTTCGTCGACCTTGGCTCCTTGCCAATCATAATAGGAATCGAAGTTTTTCTGAGGTCTTGAATTTCAGTCTGGACCTTGAAAGCTCCTCGGTGTCATCTTGACAACGTTTTCTTGAGAACTTCTCCTTCTGTATTGAGCCTTTTGATTTCCTTGCCTTCTCAAACTTCCATTTTCTTCAGCGATGAAGTGAGTCAACATATGACTTTGTCCGGTGTCAGATGAAAGTCAGGCATAGGGATTGGGATCCTTGTGCGAGAGATCAATATAGTCGAGGACTTTCTTGGATCAACAGCGATGTACAGATGTACCTTTGGCTCTATGACCTTTTCTTGGCGGTCTCGATGATTTCCAAGTTCATCATCGGATGCTTCATCATCGAAGGCACATGGAATGCAACCTGTTTCTTCTTTGGGCTAGGCGAGGACCTCGTCGCTTGTTGCTTTGGTCTTCGGTGAGTCGGGCAGTTGAAGAAATGGGAGCGGCTGATGAACTTGCGAAGCTGAGGCAATTGAAAACCAGCTGTCCTTTGACATGTAGCAGTGCACAGGGCTGAAGACTTTGTGGAGCTGTTGAGGACTTTGGTGGAGAGCAGCGTGTGAGAATTTGCTTGGAGGGTCTCTTGAGGAACTTGGCGTGAGGCGCGGATGGTGAAGCACTTGGCTTATGAGCAGGCTTCTTTTGCATGGATTTCCTCGGTTTGATCGAGACCTCGATGGCGTGTGGCGGAATCCTCATTGAATTTGTTCCTGCCTCCTTTGCTTGCTTTGCCAATTTTGCTTGGCGTTTAGCCCATTCATCGGAAAGTCCTCACCTCGTTTGATGCTTGTGGGATCAGCTACTTGGCGGTGCCAAAGGCTCTTGGGCATGGAGGATTAAGGCGAATTTCTTCATGTACTTAGGAGTTACATATCGTATTCCCTCCATTCCGTGCCCATCTCCGTTCAATCTTCGAATCGCACCTTGCGTTGATTTTTTTTCTTCATCCGGTGTGCGATGAGTCGGCATAGATTTCCTCGGGGATTTCAAGCAGTCATAACCTCAGGTTTCTTTCCTCCTTTACTGTGGCTTCTTACCGTCGCCATGTTCTTGATTGAGAATTTGAACAATTGAGTTCTCTGAAGAAGTAGCAGTTTTCTTGAGGAGCTGCAAATGAGTTAAGTTGATGAGAACCTAGGATTCAGCAGCGGACATGTGTACTGTGAGCAGAGTATAGTTGCGAGGAATTTGGAGAGGTCATATGCGTTCTCGAAGGTTTTTATAAAAAAACAGGTTTTGAGATTTTGACGATGAGCCTTGAAAATTCACTAAGCGTTCTTTGTCTTAGGTTCGAGTTGTATAGATCGAGATCCACACAATTGAGGAATCTTGAAGAAAATCATTGCTTAGAAAGCGAATCAAGAGATTTAGGTGTTCATATGTGTGAAGATTTGAAGAATAAACACCTTTGAAGATTTTCAAGAAGGTTTGAGAATCAAGCGAGTAATAAAAGTAACTTTTAATTACCGAAGTGAAGAACACGACGAACTGAGAAGAACAGTTGGGAAGTTAGTCGTTCGGATCTTCCACCTAACTTGGCGGAGGAAGACAGCTCGGCGGAGTGAGGATTTCAGTCGGTGGCGAAATCGTCGGCGATGAGTCGAGCGTGAAGCTTTTCCTCACGGCTGACGATGGAGTAAGCGGTGGCGCTAGGGTTTGAGGAGCTCGGCGGAGAGAGATGTCGGCGAGTAAAAAAGTGAGGAAGGAAGAGTTATTATAGACACGGTGAAAAGCGGATCGCCGAAGATTTAGGGCGAACATGCTGACCATTTCCTTCTCCGACATGTGTCACCCACGTCTTGTGTAGTGGAGATCGTGTCACGATCGTGGGTGAATAGAATAATGCATCGTGGGATGCGGAGCGGTTTAGGCAAAAGCGAAAGTTTGGATAAGATCAGTTTTAAGTTCGTTGCAATTTCTTCGTGTCAAGGACGTGAAGATTTTGAGCGAGTTTCAAAATAGAGCACATGAAGAATTTGTGAATGGATTGGGTTGAGTATAGCATAGGGAAGGGTCGATCACATTCACTTAGCGAAAAAGCGACTTGAAGAAATAGCCATGAGTGAATCTGTGAGGACATAAACCCATATATATATATATATATATATATATATATATATATATATATATATATATATATATATATATATATATATATATATATATATATATATATATATATATATATATATATATATATATATAGCCAATATGAAAAGAAGACCGGAAAGCGTGAAGATTTTGCAAAGTTGAAGAATTTGAAAAAGCGAAGAATTTCAAAAGCGAGGAAAAACTCAAATTGAAGATTTTCAACTTTGGTGGTGGCGTGACCCACATATAAGAAAGATGATTTCAGACACCGCGTACAATTGTCGTAGGGTTACTGAGAATCAAATTCTTCATTAATTTCTTCACACTAATAGTGTTATTCTTCATTGATTGAAAAAGCGTTTCTTCATGTGTTGCACATCTAAGTCATCAATTTTGCATAAGTGTTAGGATGTGTGTCTTTTTCAAAAGACGTTGAAGAATATGCTTCACAGCCTTATGGTGTGATTCCTTGATGTAGCTGAAATCGGGCACACATGCAAAACTTAAGCATTATATCTGCCTAGATGCACATAAGTACAATAAAGAACCAATCATGGGCGGTATACCTTGTGATCGAAGTCAATACCATTTTCATCGATTGCATAGATGGCCATTTGTGGGCATAGGAATTTTCACCCTTTGCAATCTTGCATGCGAATTTCTTGAGGACATCTTTGAGGTATTTCTCTGAGATATGAATATGCCATTGTGTTGTTGAATTTGAAGACCTAAGAAGAATTTCAACTCTCCATCATAGACATTTGATATTCTTCACTCATCATATAGGCAAATTCATCACTATAACGTTGGTCGATCAGCCAAAGATAATATCATCAACATATATTTGGCACACAAAGTTCACCATCATAAGATTTAGTAAAGAGAGTAGGTCAGTGAACGGGTGTGAAGCCATTCTTCAAAGAATTCCTTCAATGTATCATACCTTGGAGGGCTTGCTTGAGAGCCATAGAGGGCCTTATTGAGTCTGAAGACTTTGTCGAGGATTCTTTGGATCTTCAAAACACGGGGTTGAGCAACATATACTTCTTCCTCAAGCTTACCATTGAGGAATGCACTTTTCACATCCATTTGATATAAGGTGATATTGTGATGGTTAGCATAGGCGAGTAATATCGAATAGACTCAAGTCTAGCGGCAGGTGCAAAAGTTTCATCGAAATCAATTCCTTCAACCTGCGTGTAGCCTTGAGCTACTAGTGTTTATTTCTCACCACAAGACCATTTTCATCTTGCTTGTTGCGGTAGATCCACTTTGTGCCAATGATATTATGCTTGCGAGGATCGGACGTTTGACCAGTTTCAGACATTGTTGAGCTCGAACTGATGTAATTCTTCTTGCATGGCCTGAATCCACTCCGGCTCGAAATGCTTCATCTACCTTAGTGGGCTCTGTGATAGAGACAAAAGCATAGTGCCCACAAAAGTTAGATAAATGTGAAGCTTTTGAGCGTGTGAGAGGACACTGGCGCTTTAATGTCATCGATGATCTTCTCCTTGCACTTCTTTTGCAATGCGAGGATGAGCTGGTTGTCGTCAGGAATTTGATCATTTTCCTCAACACCATTTCTTGACATTATCTTGGTGCATCATTTCGGCGTTCTTCGCATCTGAGGAATGAATTCTTAGCAGTTTCTTGATGGAATGACATCCTCGTTGCCTTGAACTGATAGAATCCTCGGTGCTGGTTAAGTCTAACAGAAGGTAGGTGCTCTCTTTGCGAGCCATTAGTTTCATCGAACCGCACATCTCGTGTCAACAATCTTGTGAAGGCGATGTTGAAGACTACTGTAGGTGTCTGAGTCCTTTCCGTAACCAAGCATAAAACCTTCATGTGCTTTGTGCAAATTTAGAGTTGTGATGAGGATCTCTAATCCAGCA
>JAHIAM010011357.1:0-10850 GCA_021605205.1 Aegilops longissima
TTACCCCAGCAAGAACCCTTTCTTGGACTGATCCATATTGAACTTCTTAATATCTTATCAAGGTATGTGCTTTGTGAAAGACCTATGATCTTGATCTATCCTATAGATCTTGATGCCTAATATAAAACTTCTCCAAGGTCCTTCATTGAAAACACTTATTCAAGTAGGCCTTAATGTTGTCGAAAGTTCTATATCATTTCCCATCAAAAGTATGTCATCTACATATAATATGAGAAATATGCTGAGCTCCCTCACTTTCTTGCAAGCATGCTTCTCCATAAGTCTGCATAAACCCAAACGCTTTGATCATCTCATCAAGCGAATGTTCTAACTCGAGATGCTTGCACCAGCCCATAAATGGATCGTTGGAGCTTGCCTACCTTATTAGCATTATCGGGGTTGACAAAACCTTCCGGCTGCATCATATCAGTTCTTCCTTAAGATGGCCGTTAAGGAATGCCGTTTTGCGTCCATTTGCCATATCTCACAATCATAGTATCGGCAATTGCTAACATGATTTGACGGACTTTAGCCGCTACGGGAGAGAATGTATCATCGTAGTCAACCCCTTGAACTTGTCGATAACCCTTAGTGACAAGTCGAGCTTTATAGATGGTAACATTACCATCTGCGTCATCTTCTTCTTAAAGATCCATTTGTTTTCTATCGCTCGCCGATCATCGAGCAAATCTGTCAAAGTCCATACTTTGATTTCATACATGGATCCTATCTCGGATTGCATGGCTTCAAGCCATTAGTTGGAATATGGGCCCGCCATCGCTTCTTCATAGTTCGAAGGTTCACGTTGTCTAACAACATGATTTCCGGGACGGGGTTGCCATACCACTCGGTGTGGAGCGTGTCCTCGTGGACCTAAGATTCATTGGTAACTTGATCCAGTACCTTGATCATCATCATTAACTTCCTCTTGAGTTGGTCTTTGGCACCAGGAACATCTTCTGAGCTGCGCTACTCACGGTTCAGAGGTAGTACTTCATCAAGTTCTAATTTCCTCCCTTACTTCTCTCAGAGAAACTCTTTCTCGAAAAGGACCCGTTCTTGGCAACAAAGATCTTGCCTTGGATCTAAGGTAGAAGGCATACCCAATGGTTTCCTTAGGGTATCCTATGAAGGCGCATTTTTCCGACTTGGATTCGAGCTTTTGGGTTGAAGTTTCTTGACATAAGCATCGCATCCCCAAACTTTTAGAAGCGAGCGACTTAGGTTTCTTCCCAAACCATAATTCATACGGTGTCGTATCAGCGTTTAGGCGGTGCCCTATTTAAAGTGAATGTAGCTGTCTCTAGGCGTATCCCCAAAATGATAGTGGTAAATCGGTAGAGACATCATAGACCGCACCATATCCAATAAAGTGCGATTCGACGTTCGGACACACCGTTCGTTGAGGTGTTCGGTAGCGTGAGTTGTGAAACGATTCCACATTTCCTTAAGTGCGTACCAAATTATGACTTAAATATTCTCCTCCACGATCTGATCGTAAGAACTTTATTTTTCGGTCACGTTGATTCTCTACCTCATTCTGAAATTCCTTGAACTTTTCAAAGGTCTCGGACTTGTGTTTCATCATGTAGACATACCCATATCTACTCAAGTGTCGGTGAGTGAGAACATAATGATATCTCCATGAGCCTCAACGCTCGATTGGACCCACACATCGGTATGTATGATTTCCAATAAGTTGGTTGCTCGCTCCATTGTTCTGAAGCGGAGTCTTGGTCATTTGCCCATGAGGCATGGTTGCATGTGTCAAATGATTCATAATCGAGAGACTCTAAAAGTCCATCGACATGGAGCTTCTTCATACGCTTGACACCAATGTGACCAAGCGGCGTGCCACAAGTATGTGGGACTATCGTTATCAACTTTACATCTTTTGGTATTCACACTATGAATATGTGTAACATCACGTTAAGATTCATTAAGAATAAACCATTGACCATCGGGGCATGACCATAAAACATATCTCTCATATAAATAGAACAACCATTATTCTCGGTTTAAATGAGTAGCCATCTCGTATTAAGCGAGATCCGGATACAATGTTCATGCTCAAAGCTGGCACTAAATAACAATTATTGAGGTTTAAAACTAATCACGTAGGTAAATGTAGAGGTAGCGTGCCGGCGATCACATCAACCTTGGAACCATTCCGGCGCGCATCGTCACCTCGTCCTTCGCCGGTCTCCGCTTATTCCAGCTCCCTTTGAGTTACAAATATGAGCAGCGGCACGGTATCAAATACCGGGAGCTACTACGAGTCTTGGTAAGGTACACATCAATTACATGTATATCACATATACCTTTAGTGTTTTCGGCCTTCTTGTCCGCTAAGTATTTAGGGCAGTTTACGCTTCGATGTCCGCTTCCCTTGCAATAAAAGCACTCGATCTCGGGCTTGGGTCCATTCTTTGACTTTTCCGGCAAGCGGCTTGCGGCGTGACAACTCCTTGCGTCCTTCTTGAAGTTCTTCTTACCCTTGCCTTTCTTGAACTTAGTGGTTTTATTCACCATCAACACTTGATGTTCCTTTTGACTCACCCGCTGATTTCAGCATTGAATATACCTCGGAATGGTCTTTTCCATCCCCCAATTGAAGTTCATCACAAAGCTCTTGTAGCTCTGGGCGGCAAGGCTCAATAACCGCATCCGGGAGATTAACTCCCTGAGTCAGCGGTTGTGCAACCGAATTTTAGTATGTGCTCCGGAACTATTTTCCTCCATCTTACAACAAGAACTTGGAGACTTCATATTCTCGACCGGGAATGAGCTTGGAAAACCATTTTCAGCTCTTAACATCTCATTCTCCGTTTGCTCAAAACGCTTTTGGAGCCCGGTTCTAAGTTAAAGCATGCCGCGAGCAGGGGTAATCATCAACCGAAACGCCAGCGTTCATAACGCTTGGTTCTCCGGGATGGGAGCTTCACCTATGCTTCTAGGACATAATCTTTTTTGCCTATGAGGATGATCCTCGGTTCGGACCCATCCGATAGTTCTGCCATCATCTTTCCTTGGTTTTCTTAGGACGCTTGAAGTTGAGGGAATGGGCCATTTGATCTACAAGACATATTGTAAAGATTTTAGACTGTTCATGATAATTAAGTTCATCTAATCAAATTATTTAATGAACTCCCCCGATTAACATCCCTCTAGTCATCTAAGTGATACATGATCCGACACTAGGCGTGTCCATCATCACGTGAGACGGATAGTCATCAGGGAACATCTCCATGTTGATCAATCTTCCATATGACTATGTTGACCTTGGCTCTTGTGTTCGAGGCCTGCGTACATGCTAGGCTGCAAGTTAACCTAAGTGTTTATCGTGTAAATCTGTTTACACCGTTGTATGTGACGTTAGAATCTATCACACCCGATCATCACGTGGGCTTAAACAATGAACTTTCAGCATGCCCGTTAGGGGAACACTTTCTTGAAATTATTATAAGGGATCATCTTATTTACTACCGCGTTCTAAGTAAACTAGATGCAAAAACATGATAAACATCACATGCAATCAAATAGTAGTGACATGATATGGCCAATATCATATAGCTCCTTTGATCTCCATCTTGGGCTCCATAATCATTTTGTCACCGCATGACACCATGATCTCCATCATCATGATTCATCCGTGTTCCATGAAGTTGCCGCCAACTATTACTTCTACTACTATGGCTAACGGTTTAGCAATAAAGTAAAGTAATTACATGGCTTAAATCATTGACCGAGTCATACAATAATTAATACAACTCCTTGGTCCGCCGGTTGTCATACTCATCGACATGCAATCGGATTCCTATTACAAGAACATGATCTCAACATCAATATATCATTCATCACAACTTTTGGCCATATCATCACAAAGCAATTGCTGCAAAAACAAGTTAGGCGCCTTAATTGTTGTTGCATCTTTTGTTGCAATAGGGTTCTAGCAAGAGCTTTCCACCTCGTAAAAGCCACAACGGATTTGTCAACTTCTATTTACCCTTCATAAGGACCCTTTTCCGAATCCGCCCAACTAAAGTGGAGAAACAGACCCCCTACCACCTTATGCAACTAGTGCATGTCTTGGTTTTCCACGTCTTCGGTAAAATCGGTCCGGGCTGCTTCATCCCAAATACCCAACAAAATAAGACTAGTAGGGCAAGAAAGTTGACAACATCGCCCACAACAAGTTTGTGTTCTACTGGGTCAAAGAGAACTACATAGACCTAGCTCATGATGCCCCGTTGGGACGTTGGAAAATAAATTTTTTAACGGTTTCACCAAGATCAATCTATGAGTTCATCTAGCAACAAAGAGATGGGTGTCACATCCCTTTGGTCGAAAGGGTTCAAGAAACGGGGTTGAGATTCTCGTGATCCTCACCGATGATCCTAGTGCTGGGATCCTCGTTCAACAATGTGTGGTTGAGGAAGCGCTCCTCCTTCTTGATCCGCAAAGGGAAGGAGAGGTTGATGAAGATCCACAAAACGCCGGCTGGTGGTGGATCGGAGATCTCGGCGGTGAGGGGTCCTGGATTAGGGGTGTCCGGATAGCGGGACTACCATCATCACCGAATATCATTTCGGACTATCATCATCGACCACCCAAGACTATGAAGATACAAGATTGAAGACCCCCCGGTCGGATGGGACTTTCCTTCGGGAAGGCAAGCTTGGCGCGATATGTAGATCTCCTACCATTGTAACCGACCTATGTAACCTAGCCCCTCCTGTCTTATAAACGGATGGCTTTATCCGGGGACTACAATCAAACAACCCTTACAATCATACCATAGGCTAGCTTCTAGGGTTTAGCCTCCGATCTGTGGTAGATCCCTCTTGTAAACATCCACAATATCAATATCAATCAAGCGGGGCGTGGGTTTTACCTCCATCAAGAGGGCCGAACCGGTAAACATGTCCCTTGTCTCCGTTAATCCGCCAGGCGCCGTTGGGACCCCCTACCGAGATCCGCGGTTTGCACCGACATTGGTGCTTTCATTGGAGTTCCTTTCGCACCGATACGATGGCCTCTTCAATCAACAACGGCATCGGGTGAGACCTTTCTCCCGGACGATCTTCGATTGGGGCCCCGCGGCCAACTCCGCCATCTGGGCAAAGTTCGCCCCCGCAGTCAGGTTTGGAATAAACTTCCGGCCGATATCCGCGGGACTTGATCTCGGGATCGAGCCACGCCGGCGTGCCGGCCCGATGGGCATGACCTAACTCTCGCCCGGACAGCACCTTGGAGCGCCGGATCGCTCCGACTCATAGTCCGGGCCGATCGTCAATCGGGGGAGGTGGACACCGCCCGGAGCCCAATTTCTCCATGGGCGAACACCCTTGTCCCACAAAAGCCCATGACTCGGGTCGGACTCCCGGACTCCGAACCTCCTCGCCCCCCGAACTTGGGCCCCGATCAAAATTCACCCCGGACATCTTTTTTTCGCCCGGCGATATCATAAATTATTGAAGCTCTCGCTATCGGAAGCCGGCGAACCACGGCCGGGGTTGGGAAACGCGGATCAAGAAACGCCACCCCCACCCCCTAGCCACCCCGATGATTTAAAATATGCCAAATCAAGACATCGGCGGATGGGCGGGGAGCGAAACCCAAACCGGGCACAGGGACCCCCGAAGCCACCTGCCGCATTCTGGGGACCCCAAAAGGGGGGCGGCAAGGAAACGGACCACCTAAAGAAAAGCCCAAGCCCGTGTGGCGCCGTAAATCCCCGGCAAGAATGGAATTCCGCGGAAAAAACCCGAAAGTGCCCGAAGAAACCCCTGGGCCGACCACCGGGGGAGGGAAGCAAGCCCTCAAAGAGGCGGCGGGGGAAGGTCGAGGAGACAAACCACCTCCTGGAACGGGCGCCCGGCACGGGAAATCGTCGCCGAATCCCGCAACAAGACGTTTAGGCGCGGTAATGGCCCGGCAAACAGCCTAAAGAAAAACAACAACAAACCCTTTATAACCCGGGCTAGATGGCCGAGGTCCTCCCCAAATAAATGGCCCCCCAATTACCCAAAAATTCCCCCGTTAAGGACACCCAGGCCGCGCCGACCATTGGCGGAAGAAGGGGAAGCCCTCCCAAAACCCCCGGGAGTTTCAAAAGCGGAAGCCACAACGCCGGACGCGAAATTGGAGGCAACAAGAAATCCAATCTTCTATGGATCACGTGGGCCCCCAAACCCAGACGAAATCCGGCCCGGCAACCAGGCCAAACACGAAACCCCCTCGGCTACGCGGAAGTAACTGGCGCCGCAAACCCACTTGCCAAACGGCGAAGTTGGATACAAACCCGGGTTCAAACCCAAACAACCCGTGGCCCGGACCCGGGTCCGGTTGAGGTACTCCCCATAAACATGGCCCGGGCGGCAATCTTCACGCCTCAAATACTGCCGCTTAAAACCACGGATTGGTTAACAGCCTGCCGAGTCAAGGTCGGGAAGCCGGAACCGCCCGACAACCAGGAAAAGGACCCCCCTTGACCTAAACATAATCCAAGCGCAATCCCAGGGCACGGACAGGTTCTCAAAGAAAATCAAATTCCCATGTCCTCGGGCCCGTCCTTCAAACAAAACCCGACGAAATGGCTGGCCCGGACCGGGGAGAAACCAATCCATGGACCCTCACATCCCTCTGACCGCTTCGGCGGGAGAGGATAACTGGCTTCGCTTCGCGGTAACAACCTCGGCAAAAAGCGGCTGGCAGTCCGGATACCAAGGACCGCAATGGCAGGTTCGGTCGAAACAAAAACAAGCGCCGCGTGGGCGGCGGCAATGGGATCGGCGGTCAACGCCGGTTCGAGGCTCAAACCGGTCAGCGGAAGAAGCCATTCAAAAACCACTCCGGGCCCGTCCAATTTGGACCGAATACTCGACCGCTCTTGTCAAATACATGGAACCCCGAAAAGCCAGCTAACCATACCAACAGATTGTTGGGTATTCAACGGCGAGGCAAATTAATCGCCAACGGTGACAAGGGGCTACGGCGATGGGAGGAAGAACCCGGCCGCCGAAAACGGAGGACAAAGGATTCCCCCTCAAGTTGGACGGTAAACATGATATCATAGCGCATATTCCCAGAGGGCGGCGTGCACTAAAGGGCGTATCTGCGATGGAGCGGTCGCCCCAAAATTCAACCCATGGTCCTCTTGCCCGATCACTTTCGATCGAAGAGACCATCCGACCGATATCCGCCATGGCGGATTCGCGCGTGGTTTTAGACCCAATCGTTGATGGATTTCACCTCAGAGTCCGATGGGGGCGGCGTGCCTTGAACCTGCTTTATCGGATACGGTCGCCAAGATGGGCATAGACCCCAAAGTTAAACCTACGCAGCGACCTTCAAAGGCGTCATACCGGTGTCGAGGCCAATTACAGGCTCGGTTACTTTGGAAGTGGTCTTGGATCCCGGATAATTTCCGGCGAGAGTTAATCTTGACATAGTCCCGTTCATGGCGGCTATCACGCTCTTCCGGACGAACGCGTTTGCAAAATTCAGCGCGGTGCGCATTATCCCTTAAGCTCAAGATGCGAGGCCCTCGTGGAGTCATCACGGTCAATGGAAACACGGGCGCTCCCTCGAGCGGAGGAACATTCCGGCTCTGGGCGAAATCGAGCAGCCTTTTAAGGCAATTCTCGAGTCCGGCCGTTAAGCGACGGACCCGACCAAAGCGCCCGGAGCAAATCAGCCAAGACCACAGGCACGTTCCGTTGCAGCGTAGCAACGGCTAACCCAGCCCTCGCAAAATTGCAAGACAAACTCTCCGCATAATTCATACAGGAATACCATGGGCATAGGGGGGCACAACCACAACAGACCAGTGCGGTTCGACCACCGGGGCTCCCAAGTGTGTCGCTCTTTTTCTTTTATTTTCTCTTTTTTCAGAACTCAGTCCGGTGGGAACCTGCCGAACTCATGATGCAACCCGGGAAGGACAAAGGCTGAAACACTCAGGTGGTCTCCATCCGAGCATTAAATTTGTTAAAATACAACATTCCGGGCCTACCCGGAGAGGCCTTTAATTTAAATCCCTTGCTTTCCGCCTATTTGTATCATTCCCGATAGCATATCTTCTCGAATAAAATGCAGCACTTTTGCCTATAATTGCATTACTTTATATATATATATATATTCATTTATACAATTTGCACCGTGCATCTTAGTCGCCAAACACACCAGGGGCTTATGTCCTCCGCTTTATGGTGTGATAAAGTCCCACACTTTCACAAGTCGGCACCCGAACTTATAGCATTATATGAATCAGCTCGAATCATGCCTTGGGTCAATAGTTGGGTTTGCCGGCTCCATGTTGGCACCTTCGTTCCGTTCTATCGGCTAAGGTAGCCTTGGGAGAACCCTGCGATTGCGCCCGGTTGAGCGGTTAACGCCTCGATGGAAAGCTAAAACGGCCCGGCATGATAAAGGCGGGGCGCTGTTCGAAGGTCCTTCGGGTCCTTAAAGACCTCGCCCGCTTGAAAGTTGGATTATGTCCGATGAAAGGCGTGGATAGCGCCCCAATTGGTCTTCGAATACTAGGGGCTTCGCCGAAATTTAAAATTATAAATTCTATGGCTAAGTGAGAGTGTTCAAGCACTATAAGTCCGGTTGCCTTGTTACGTTGTGTTGGCGCCTCCTAGATGGACCCAAAATGGGAACAAGAGTGCTCAAGTTTATCCGAACACCCACTTTTCGTGGCATGGGGGCTGAAGGACGACTTGCCATCTCTCAGATTTAATAAGCGGCCGCTGAAGGTAATATTTTAAATTAAACAAGCGTTGCTTAAGCGCATATGAACAAAGTTTTCAGCGCCAGGATAACACATTGCGAATTCACTCAAAATTACATCCTGGGGCACTCATCCGCAATCTTGCGGGCACCCTTGAGGACAGCCTTATAGTAAATTTGGGCGTCCGATGCTCCCCTTGGCTGGTGGCGCGTCGATGATTAGCTTCTCCATCCAGCTTGCCCCAATGCACCTTTCGGGCAAGGGCCGGCGACACCTTCAATACTGGGGGCGCGTAACCTCCACCCGAGGCCGCATCCACCAGCCGTCGCCTGAGGCGAAGTAGCTCCGGGCATGGCCTCTCGAGGCCCGGCCCGGGACTATAGGGCCCTTCATGGCCTGCTTTCGGCCACCTTGTGGCTCGACCAGCTGCTTAGCTGGTGCTAAAACCGGGATGGCGGCCCCATCTTGAGACCGAAGACCTTCTCCGTTGAGCTCCCTCCTCGGCTCGGTAGAATCTGGCGGCATCGGACACCTTTGCGAGGCAGATCTAAGGCATACAGAGCTCGAATCCGGGAAAGTAACACGTAATTTACATTCACATGCTTGCTTTGCATGAAAAATGCCTTACCGCGCTATCTTCTTCATCAATTCAACCTCTGAAGGGACTTATGGGCCTCGGCCTTGGCGGTTTTGGCACTTTGAGGCGAGGGCAAGCTCGGACTCTCGAGTCTTTGAGTCACGCTCAAACTCTCATGCTTTTATGAGGCACAGGGCTCTTTTTCCACCCCAGCGCCTCCTTGCTTTTCGCTCCCCGTTCCGTGGCCGCATTGCGTTGGCCCCGGACACGGCCTCCTTGAGGCCGCCACCCGTTAATGGCCCTGCGTACCCATGTTATCCTTGTTATTTTTTCTTCCTTCCTTTTACGAAGGTACAAATTCAAAGTGGTGTTACTCACCTTCTTTGTCTTGGAGCTGCTTCTGGGTGACCGAGCTCTTGCCGGACCGCTCGAGGCTCTGCTTAAGCCCGACCTCCATTGATCGGTCTTGGCCGAAGGCAGGCCGCAAACCCCATATTGACATAATTTTTAGCAACCCTGCGTATATTTTTTAAGATCCTCGGTCCGGCTTTTCTTTCCAAACCGAACCGAGCATCAGGGCTCTTTCTTCTTGGTTATTACATTGCATATTTTAACTTCTTACCTCAAAGCACGATAGAAGGCTATTGAGGCTTCGGTCGCCCGCCTTTGGGGGCACCTTCGAATCACCGCACTCATAATAGTGCGGTGTTCTTCCTCGATGGGCGCTCTGCAGCGCCTCCAACAAATTGCCGGCGCCTCCGGTTGGGCCAAGGCCGCCCCGTCCAGTCTTGCCCTTGATCGAAGGGGCCCTGCGGACTCCGGAACCCTGCGGGTTACTTTTGGAGTCGGCGCCAAAGTCGGGAGGGCGCCTTGTGGCGCCTCCGGGCCTCCCCAATGGGTCCCTTCTTGGGATCCCACCTCGGCGTCCTCGGGTGGCGAGGTGGGCGGTGGGATGGAGTCTACATCCGGCGGCCAACGACCCGCTTCGATGAAGCGGGGAGATCATCCTTGGCGGACTAGGCGGTTCCGGCATTAGAATGACACTATGTGGCCGGAAAAAATTATAAATCATTCGGAATCCGGATACTTACGATCTGGCGGGTGGCCCTTGAAGGCCATTCTTCCTCGCCAACGTTGATGTTGGCGGAGCTGTCGAGGAATAGTCCTTCCCCTCTTGGACCCTCCGGCCTCCCCATTGGGGCCTTCCTCTTCCTCTCTCCCTCCTCGGGAAAGTCCTCTTCCTCCTCCTCATTTTGGGGAGGAGTCCGAGTCGTCGGACACACAGCGGGCACTCTTTGAGCACCCGTGGCCTCCTTCTTGGCCTTCTTCTCCGGCACCACGTGCGGTGCGGAACCGGCCCTCGCTAGGCGGCGTCTCTTGGATTTTCGGCATAGGGCCGGACGGAATCTGCTCCCTTCTTCATCCATCTGTCAAAGGAAAAGGGAAATTAAAACCGCATAGAGTCAAACTATAAAAACAAGTGTCCGTAAAGGGTAGAATCACTTACCTCGTCGACTGGCGCTCGGCGAAATCCGC
>JAHIAM010011359.1:0-15668 GCA_021605205.1 Aegilops longissima
TGCCAAGCGGGCATTCAATCTGTGGGATTCGATCGGAACGGCCAAGCCTGGCGGGCTCTTGACCACGACATATGAAGGCGCTTGGAGGTGCTGTTCAAAGGCGCAAGCCCCGCATCCGCCGAAGATGTGATTTATCTGGCGCAAGCCAGCGAGGTAAGTGATTCTACCCCTTCTGGGACACTTGCTTTTCATAGTTTGACTTATCGGGTTTTAATTTCCCTTTTCCTTTGACAGAATTTGGATGAGGAAGGCGGGCAGATTATCTGCCCGGCTCCTATGCGAAAATCCGATGAAGCGCCGTCTAAGCGAGGCTGCTAGTTCGGCACCGCGTGGTGGGAGAAAAACCAGAAGGAGGCCACGGGTGCTCGAAAGAGTTCCCGTTTTCAGGTGTCCGGCGACTCCGGCGGACTCCTCCCCGAGAGGAGAAGAGGACTCTCTCCGGGGAGGAGAGAGGAAGGAAGGCTTCCCCAGCGGGGGGAGGCGAAGGTCAGAGGGAAGGACTATTCCCGGACAGCTCCGCCAATGTCAGCGTTGGCGAGGAAGAATGGCCTTCAAGGGCCAGGCCTCGGCGGATCGTAAGTATCCGGTTCCGAATGATTTATAATTTCTTTTTCTGCGTCACATAGTGTCATTACGATGCATGCTTGGTAGTCCGGCGGTGATGATCTCCCGCTTCATCGGCGGGTCTTAGCTCCGTCGGATGTAGACTCCATCGACCGCCTCCACCCCTCACGACACGGAGGGCGAAGGTGGGATCCCAGAAGGACCCATCGGGAGGCTCGGGCGCCAAGCGTCCTCCGGACTTCGCCGGACTCCATATCAGAACCCTTGATGGTTCGGGTCGATCGGCGCCGAATGAAGGGCAAGACCGTGGCGGCGGCGGCTTCCGTCAACGGGCGCCGGGCAATTTGTTGGGCGCTGGGCGCTTCCATCGAAAGAACACCGCACTATTATGAGTCGGTGATTGAAAAGTGCAGCTTGCTAGGCGGGCTGACCGAAACCTGTATAGCCTTCTATCGGGCTTTGAGGTAAGATTAAAAATATGCAATGTAATACCGCGCCGGTAGCCCGATGCTCGGTTCGGTGTTGGAAAGAAAAGCGGATGAGGATCTGAAAAAAAGATATCTGAGGTTGCTAAAAATTAAGTCAATAGGGTTGCGCTTGGCTCTTGACCTCTGCCCAATGGCTTGCGGAGGTCGGTGCTTTGAAGCAAGGCTCGGGGTCGAGCAAACTTCGGCCCGAAGCACTCGGGACAAAGAAGGTGAGTAACACCACTTTGAACTTGTACCTTCTGAGAAAAGGATTTAGGTTGCAACAAAAATAAAAGGATAACATAGATCTGCGGGGGCCCGAGCGAGGTGGCGACCCGAAGGAGGCGTGTCTGACGACATTCGCCCGAAGCAGGCGAGCGAGGGGAGGGCGGGTGGCGGTGGTTCAGCAAAGCTCGGGCTCTCATGGAAAAGCATGAGAGTTTGGGCGTGACTCAAAACCGAGAGGAGCTTGCCCGCTCTCAAAGTTAAAACTGCCAAGGCGATGCCCATAAGTCCCTTAGGAGATTGAGTTGGTGAGGAAGATGCGGGGGTAAGGCCTTTTTCATCAAAGCAACCATGTGAATTAAATTCGTGTTACTTACCCGAATTAGCTCTCAGGCGTTTGCGGATCTGCCTCATGGCGTGTCGATGCCGCATTCTGAGCAGGAGGGCTCAGCGGAGAAGGTCTTGGTCCGTATCTTTGAGGCCGGCCATCCGTGCCCCTAGCGACCGGTCTGGTCGAGCTCCCTGGGTGGCGGGAGGCCATGAAGGGCCTCATATCCTGTGGCGGAGAGCCATGCACAGGGCTTCCCGCCTTCCGCGGTTGGTGGATCGTGCACGGTGGAGGTTATCAGCGCTCCTTTGTATTGAAGGTGTCGTCGGCCCCTTGCCCGATAAAGGTGCATTGGGCAAGCTGGATGCGGAGAAGCTTCAGGGCGCCCACCAGCGGGCAAGGAATATCGTCGCCGAGATGTACTATAAACTGTCGGGGGCCCCAAGATTGGGATGGTGCCCGGGATGTAATTATTGAGTAAATTGCAATGTGTTATCCTGCGCTGAAAACTTT
Organism: Aegilops longissima; assembly: GCA_021605205.1. Taxonomy (NCBI): domain Eukaryota; kingdom Viridiplantae; phylum Streptophyta; class Magnoliopsida; order Poales; family Poaceae; genus Aegilops; species Aegilops longissima. The sequence continues at coordinate 2,098 of JAHIAM010011359.1, forward strand.
GTTCATTCGCTAACAACGCTTAATTTAAAATATTACCTTCTGCGGCCGTTTTGGGTTCGGCCCCCATCCACAGTCTTTGGGGTGTTGGGATAAACTTGAGCACTCTGTTCCCATTTTGGGTCCATCTAGGGGCGCTCAACACAGCGAACAAACAACGGACTTAATGCTTGAACACTCTCCTTAGCCATAGAATTCTATAATTTTAAATTCGGGAAGCCCTAGTAGGAGGACGAATTAGGGCGCTATCCCTTTCGGACATTATCCGAACTTTTTCGGCGGCGAGGTCTTTAAGGACCGAAAGGACCCTCGAACAGCGACAGTTCTCGCCTTATCAGGATCGTTTTAGCTTTCTCCTTTGGCGTTAACCCGGCTCAACGGCGCAATGGTGGTTCTCCGTCTACCTTAGCGATAGAGCGGAATGTAAGGTGCCAAACATGGGGAAACCAACTATTGACCCAAGACGATTGGGCATTCATATAATGCTATAAGTTGAGGTGCCCTTGTGAAAGTGTTGGACTTTATCACACCATAATCACGGAGAACATAAGCCCTGGTGTATTTGCGTACCAAAATGTCAGGTGCAACATGTCATAAATGAACATATATATATATAAGGTAATGCAATTATGGGCAAAAAGTTGCATTTTATTAGAAGATATGCTATGAGTGCGGAATGATACAAATAGTCCGGAAAGCAAAGGTTGGACGAATTAAAGGCGTCTCCCTCGAGGTAGGCGGGAATGTTGTATTTAACAAATTTAATGCTCGTGATGGAGACCACACGAGTGTTAAATGCGGCCTTTGTCCTTCCGGCTGTTGCATCATGAGTTCGGAGTTCGCCGCGGACAGTTCTGTATAAAAAGAAATAAAAGAAAAAAGGCGACACACTTGGGGCCCCGGTGTGGTCGAACCGCACTCTGGGTTTGTTGTGGTTGTGCCTTTCCCCTATGCCCATGGTATCTCCGGCGTAATTATGTCTGGCGAGAGTTTGTTTACAATTTTGCGAGGGTGGGGTTGAGGCCGCATTACTCCGCGTGCTCGGAGCGTGCGGGTGGTCTTGGTTGATGTTGCTCCGGTGCGTTTGGCCGTGTCCGGTCGTTTAGGCGGACTCGAAAATGCCTAAAGGCTGCTCTGTACTTACGCGCGAGCGCTGTATGTTCCTCCGTTCGGAGGGCGTTCCGATGTTTCCATTGCCGTGATGACTCCACGAGGCTGGCATCTTGAGCTTAAGGTATGCATAATGCGGCACCGCGTTGAATTTTTGAGCAGCGGTTCGTCCGGCAGCGTGATAGCGGCTGCGGAGCAGGACTATGTCTAAGATTAACTCCTCGCGAAGTATCCGGGATCCGAAGACCACTTCGATGTAGCGAGCACAACTGGCCTCGACACCTGGTATAGCGCCTTTGAAGGTTGTCTTTGTAGGTTTAATCCTTGAAGGGTCTATGCCCATCTTGCGCCTGTATCACGATAAAGCGAGTTGAGCTCTGCCGCCGTCCATCAGGACTCTCGTGAGTGAAATCCATCGCGATTGGGTCTAAAACCAATGCGGCGAATCGCCATAAGCGGATCTTGGTGGATGGTCTCTTGATCGAAAGTGATCGGGCAAGAGGACCATGGGTTGAATTTTAGGCGGCCCGGCTCCATCCGTATCGTCCCTTAGTGCGCTTCCGCTCCCTCTTGGGAATATCGTTGCGTATATCATATTACCGTCCGAACTTGAGGGGATCCCTTTTGTCCTCGTTGTTCGGCGGGTCTCTTCCTCGTCATCCTGTGTAGCCCTTGTCCTTGTTTTTCACTGCTTGAATACCCAACAATCTCTTTGGTGTGGTTAGCTAGCTTTCGAGAGTTCCATGTATTTGCAGGAAGCGGTCGAGTATTCGGTCCAAATTGGGCCGGGCCGGAGTGGTTCTTTTGAATGGCTTCTTCGTTGACGGGCTTGGAGCCTCGGAATCCGCGTTGCTGCCGTATCCTCATTCTTTGTCGATGTTAATCGGCGTTTGTTTTTTTCAGCGCAACCTGCCATTGCGGTCCTTGGTATCCGGACTGCAGGCGTTTTCTTGAGGTTGTTCTTTGCGAGCTAGCCAGCTATCCTCTCCGCCTGAAGCGTGTCATGAGTGATGTGAGGGCTGCCATGGATTCGGCTTCTCTGTCCTAGGTGCGGGCCAGCCACTCGTCGCGGATGTTATGTTTGAAGGCAGCGAGGCCTCTGCATCCGGACGGTCGGCGATTTGATTTTTCTTTGTTAGAACCGTGTCGAATTGCACGGCGATTAAATGCAGCTGCTGGATTATGTGGCTTAGGTCATCTGCGTCCGTTGGTACCTGTCGTGCCACGGAAGTTGTCGAGAATCGGCTTCGGTCTTCCAACATCAATTGACTCTGCGGGCAGGCTGTTAAGCCAATGCCGAGCTGGTCCTTTAAGCTTGGCGGGAGATATTTGATGGCGTGAAGATCGTCGCGCGGGCCATATGTATATGGAGGAGATAATCCTCAATCCAAACGCGGGATCTGTTGTGCCATCGTAGGATTCGATATTACGGGTTTAAACCCTTGAGGATTTGATGATCCATTACTTCGTCGGTGAAGCATAGTGGGTGTCGGCGCCTCGTATTGAGCAATATCGCGGCGTAGCTTCGAGAGGCGTTATCGCTTGTGTTGGCCCGGCGGAGTAGTTGTATCGGTAGCGGTATCGTCGTGGGTCTTAGGCGCCGTGATCCATAGATAGATCTGGATTGTCTTGCCTTGTCCTCAATATATCTACTAAGTCGTAGCGTTCCCGTGGCCGTGCTTTTGAAGCGATTCGAGTGCGGTTTTGGTGGAGGCTTGCGCCCTCTGTCAGCTGACACGAGGTGGTCGGTCTGCCGTATTGTCTGGTGATGCAGGTTTGTCGCTTCCTCCTCTAATCGGGAGCAACTTGCTTTAGGTAACTTTTGGAGGCGTTGAGTTCATACTCTTGACGCGAGGACCTCGGTCCATCTGTCGGCGATGGTCTTGATCAGCTTAGGCTGTTGCTGCTTTTTCTTTAGGCTGTTTCCGTGGCCATTAGCTGCGTCTGAAGCGCTCTTGTTGCGGGATCCTCGAGGCACGCAATTATCGTCGTCGAGGCTTGCCTCGTCTCGGAGGAGGTAAGCAATTGTCATCCTCGACCTCTTAAATGCGCCGCCCTTCGTGAGGCTTGCTCGCCTCCTCCTGTATTTGGATCGTCTTTGGAGGGGTTGTCTTCGACACTTTACGGGGTGTTATTATCTCTGTGCGGAATCTCCATTCTTTCGTGGCGGGATTTAAATGGCGCGTGCGCGTGCTTGGGATGTTTCTTTAAGGAATCGGCCTCCGTTGCTTCTTTGCGTCCCCATCTTTTGGGGTGTCCACCATGTATATGTCGTATGTGAGGTGGTCTTCGGTTTCATGAAGCCTTTGGTTCTTAGTAGTCTCGGCATCGTCGTCCATACCGTCGATGTCTTGAATCGTAGTCGAATCGTCGGTTAAATCGTCGGCGGTGGCTCTGAAGTGGGTGGTGGAGTGGGCTCACGAATTTCTTTGTCGTCCGCGTCCCAACCATCTGGCCATAGTTCGACCGGGGCTCTCCGGATAGCGAGAGATGCTTGAGTGAATTTATGATATCGCCCGGGAAAGAGTCTTGAAAGATGTCCGCGGTGGTGAATTCCATGATCGGCGTAATCGGATTATTGGTAGGGTAGCGCGGAGGTTGAGTCGGCGAGAGTCGGCACCTCGAGTCATAGGCTTGATGCGGGACAAGGTAAGTGTTCGGCTCCATCGCCATAAAGTTGCAGCTCCGGCGGTGTCCGAGCATCCATCCTCGATCCAGGCGATCGGCTCCGGACTATGGGTCGGGCGGTTAGTATCTTGACCTCCAAGGTGCTGTCCGTGGCCGAGTTAGGTCATGCCCATCGTGTGACAGCCTTGCACGCTTCGGCTGCGACTCGGATCCATCGAAGATCAAGTGCGCGGATATCGGTACGTGAAGTTTAAGCTTCAAAACTGACACGGCAGCGAGGCGTAACTTCGATCTGCTCCGAGATGGCCAAGTGAGTTGGCCGCGATCTGAAGCCCCGAATCTGAAGATCTGTCGGGGAAAAGTCTCACCCGGGACTGCGTCGTTGTCGATTGAAGAAGCCATCAAGCCTATTGGTGACGACACGGAAGACTCTCAATAAAGCACCAATGTCGGTGTCAAAACCGGCGGATCTCGGGGTAAGGGGTCCCCGGTATGCGTCTAGGCGGATGGTAACGGGGAGACAAGGGGCGCGATGTTTTACCAGGAGTTCGGGCCCTCTTGATGGAAGTAAAACCCTACGTCCTGCTTGATTGATATTGATATTGTGGATGTTTACAAGAGTGGATCTACCACGAGATCAAGGAGGCTAAACCCTAGAAGCTAGCCTATGGTATGATTGTGAGGGTTGTTGTTAGTCCTACGGACTAGAGCCATCCGGTTTATATAGACCAGGAGAGGGCTAGGGTTACATAGAGTCGGTTACAATGGTAGGAGATCTACATATCATTATCGCCAAGCTTGCCTTCCACTTCAAGGAAAGTCCCATCCGGACACGGGCGAAGTCTTCAATCTTGTATCTTCATAGTCTTGGAGTCCGGTTGATGATGATAGTCGGCCGATGATGGCGGTGATGTGATAGGCTATCCGGACACCCCTAATCGGGACTCCCTCGGTATGCAATGAGTTAGATAACTATGATTGGTCACTCGAGCGTTGGAGTGTTACGGCCCGATATCTTTGGGACAAGAACAGCTTCTCCGTTGAAGCTCCCTCTTGGGCATGGTGAACTATGTGGCATGTTCCCGATGCAACTGCTGGTAATGGAATCATGATACCTTTCAATTTGAGTAAGTAAAAGCCTCCTCCATGCTTCAAAAAAATTTCTTACCATGCTATCTTTTGGCCTCTGGATCTCTGTTGTGCCTTCTCGGCTTGGGCCTGGCGTCTTTCATACTCAAGCCTTTACAAGCTCGGCCTCTTTCATCTTGAGATCATGCTCCACGGACTCGAACTTCTTGCGAGTCCTGGAGCTCTTCTTCCCTCGCCCTCTAGCACTTTTCTTCTCGCCTCTTTGCATTCCAAGGCCGCCTTGTCTTGACCTCGGATAGCGCTTCCTTGAGGCGCCACTTGGGTGGACCACTGCCACACAATCCACGGCCTTCATCGTCGGACTAAACAATTTTATCTATCTTTACATATATAAGGTGGAGAATCACTCACCTTTGCTCTCTTGAGCCGCCTCTTCGTGGTCGAGCTCTCCTGACTGCTCTAGGTCCGCTTTGGTTCGGCAACCTCGGCTGTGCGAGGCAGGCGGCAAGCAGCACACGCACCTTATTCACATAAACACTTATTAGACTCCTGCGGATTATAATTGACCCTCCGTTTGGCTTTTCTTTCCGAACACCAAGCAGTATCGAGGCTACTACCTATCGGTGGTAATTTCACACATTTTATTACTTACCTCGAAGCCCGTCGGTGGCTTATGCGAGCTTGTTAGCCCGCTTTGGCGGACAGAACCTTTGAATCACGCACTCATAAAATGCGGTGCTCGTCATCCATGGGCGCCTCGAAGCACTTCCACCAGACTATCCGGCGCGCTGGCGTTCGGAAGCCCTCGCGCAGACGGCTCGCCCTCCCTAATGAGGGCTGCCGCTAAATCAGAACCGTCAAGGTTCGGAGCGATGTTGGATCAAAGTCCGCCTTGTTGCGGCTCTCATCTACGATCATGAGGATCTTGAACCCAGCGTGTCCGACATCTGGAACTCCTGGCGTCTCGAGTCACTTCCCCGCTCGGGGAACCTTGAGACAACACCTCCGTGTCATTAGCGAGTGAGGTGGTGGCCGTCGGAATGAGTTCATCTCTGAGCGCTCGAGACCCATCCAAAGCAGCGGATGAGCCTGGCGGACTGCATATATGTTCGGCATTATTAAGCAACTATGAAGTAAAATCACGGTAGAGTGCGGACACTTATGATGCGCTGAAGGCTTCCCACAGGCAGCCACTCTTCCTCGCTATAATGATGCGTGGAGTAAATGCGGAAGGCGTCTTTCCCTTCTTAGGCGTCGGCCTCCCCCTCGGCGGCTTTCCTCTTTCTCCTCCCGGTGCGGGGAGGTAGAGTTTCTTCTTGCTTCCCCGCCTCCATGGAAGAATCTATTTTATCGTCATCGGACGATGTGGGTATGAACAGACTGCGTCGAGGCCTCTCCGGCCCCATGGCCCGTCTCCTCGGGCCTCTCATCCTTTCCGGATGGGCGGCTTCTTCTTCTTCTTCCTCCTCTTGGAGGAGTCGTCTCGTCATCTTGGGACGAGGCTTCCGGCACAACCTTATGCGGAGACCCTTCCTGGTCTCCGGGGCCTTCTTTCGGCCCTCTTCGCGGTGCCTTGTAGGCGCGGGATCGTATCTCTGTCGAGGAGAGCATCGGTGGATCTTCGGCGCGGGCGGACGATCAATCTGCTCCTGCCTCCACATAGTCTGATCAAATATACACAAATACTTAAGACTCCCCCATGAATGTATTGGGAAAAACCGAATCCGGTGGTAGTCCCAAAACTCCTTTGGGCCAGAGGGCCGTCTGCATGAAGTCCGCGGTCCTCGGATGTGGGAGGAGGTGCTTGGAGGCCTTAAACAACGCCTTCCACGCGTCTTTGTGCTTCATGCCATAGAGCCTCGGCGTCGGTGTTGGCGGGGCGAACTCCCACGAGATTGAATGCCCGCCTTTAGCGCAGCGAAATCCGTGACGAGCATGACCTGGATCACGTTGACAAGCTTGATGTTCTTTTCCTTCATGCTCTTGATGCAGGTTTGGAGTCCAGTCAGCTCTGTAGGTTAGCCCCAAGTCAGGCCCTTCTTTTCCGGAGGTGAGCTGCATGGGGCTCGGATCGAACTTCGGGGCCGCCGCCCGATTGGCGCCAGCGTGGCTCGGTGATGTAGAACAACCCGATTGCCACCCTTTACGGTCTCCACAAGGATCCGTCAACCGGTGGCGTTAGGCATCTTGCCCACCATGGCCCCTCCGCACTCCGGCTTGGCGGCGCTTACAATCTTGACTTCCGCGGAAGATTTGCAGCCTGGCGAAGTGTGGCGGATCTGGAGGAAGGCCTCGCATTCTGACGATGACGCCGAGATGTTGAGATGAAATCGGGGCTAGATCATGGAAATCTAGCCCGTAGTAGAACATGAGCACATGAGCGAAGGGGTGAAGTGAAACCCCAGTCCACGCAGACGAAGTGGGCGGCGAACCACGACCCTCGTGGGGTCCGGGTGAATGACCTGCCCAGCGTCCGGTGGCAGTGCGCTATGTCTGCGGCCAAGTATCAAGCCGCCCAAAGATTTGCGATATGCTTCTCCTTGGCGGTGGAAGCCACCCACTTGCCTCCTGCCCGGACATGTTTAGCTGTCGGAGAAGACTTCTGCTTGGTATTTGGAGCTCGAGGAGGCAAGTAGGCAAAGGTGGAAGAAGCGTGGGTAAAAATGGGAAATCTTATCCCTTTATAGAGGCAGCGGTGCGCCTCCCCACTTGCCGTTAGAGATAACTTGCTTCCCAAGCACCACAATTGATGATGTGGTGGGATTACCCATACCGTATTGATGAGAATCCTGTGATAAGGGACACGATCTACGCTTTGACAAAGGCGTGTCAAGAAACGCTCTCGCGATATCTTGTTCGCTCGTTGTGGGAAAAGCGGTTGAATAATGACCCGACCGTAATGACCGTCGCGTTGCCTAAAAGTTGTCGCAGATTGCATTTGTGAAATACCATTCTCTCTACGGTGGCATGTGAAGATCGTTTTGTGGATCCGGACCGGTTCAAGTGTTTGATAATTACATTGGAGTATTTGGAGGAGGAACCCATACGCAATGCGAAGACAAGACTACGTCTTGGACTCATCATCATTGAAGCCTGGTTCGGGAGACTCTTGAGGAGTCTGGATTAGGGAGTATCCGGACAGCGGTTGTATACAATGTCGGACTATTGAGCGTGAAGATACAAGACTCAAGACTTTGACCCATGTCGGATGGGACTTTCCTTGGCGCGGAAGGCAAGCTTGGCGATCCGGATATTATATTTCCTTCCTTTAACCGACTCCATGTAAACCCTAGCCCTCTCGGTGCCTATATAAACCGGAGAGGTTGATCCTAGAAGGCCGATCACAATTACAATCATACCATCATAGGCTAGCTTCTAGGGTTTAGCCTCTATGATCTCGTGGTAGATCTACTCTTGTACTACCCATATCTTCAATATTAATCAAGCGGAAGTAGGGTTTACCTCCATCGAGAGGCTGAACACAGGTAAACATTGTGTCCCTTGCTTCCTATTACCATCAGCCTAAGGCGCCAAATCTGGACCCCCTACCGAGATCCGCGGTTTGACACGACACCCACCCCCTCGAGGCCGAGCACAGAGCAGGCAGGCAGGCGGTGACCGCGAGTCGCGGCGCCGCATCTGCAGCGATCCGATCACCGTGTCGCCTCCCTGTCTATCTTAGGGTTGTGGCTCTGGGGTTGTGTGCGTCCTATTGTTGGATAAACAGAATGTCCCTTCCTGTCAACAAGCGCAAGCGCAGCGTTAGTCTTGGCGGCGAGGTGGGAGGGTCATGACCCCCTCCCAACCCCACAGGTCGAGCACAGGAGCAGGCGGGCGGCCTGGCGTGCCTGCGTGAATCGTCTCCAACGTATCTATAATTTTGATTGCTCCATGCTATATTATCTACTGTTTTGTACATTATTGGGCTTTATTATTCACTTTTATATTATTTTTGGGACTAACCTATTAGCGGAGGCCCAGCCAAATTGTTGTTTTTGCCTATTTGAGTTTGCGGAAAAAGAATATCAAGCGAGTCCAAGCGGAATGAAACCGGAGCGTGATTTTTGGAGCGAACAAGATCTAGGAGACTTGGACCCTCGTCAAGAAACAAAGAGGAAGCCACGGGTGAGGCGCACCTACCCCTAGGCGCCCTCCACCTCGTGGGCCCCTGTTGCTCCACGCGTACTCCTTCCTCCTATATATACCTCATACCCCAAATGATCGGATCTGGGCCAAAAACCTAATTCCACCGCCGCAACCTTACTATCCACGAGATCCCATCTTGGGGCCTGTTAGGAGCTTCGCCGGGCATCCATCACGGAGGCTTCTACATCAACACCATAGCCTCTCGGATGAAGTGTGAGTAGTTTACCTCGGACCTTGGGTCCATAGTTATTAGCTAGATGGCTTCTTCTCTCTTTTGGATCTCAATTCAATGTTCTCCCCTCTCTCGTGGAGATCTATTCGATGTAATCTTCTTTTGCGGTGTGTTTGTTGAGACCGATGAATTGTGGGTTTATGTTCAAGTTTATCTATGAACAATATTTGTATCTTCTGTGAATTCTTTTATGTATGATTGGTTATCTTTGCAAGTCTCTTGAATTATCAGTTTGGTTTGGCCTACTAGATTGATCTTTCTTGCAATTGGATAAGTGCTTAGCTTTGGGTTCAATCTTGCGGTGTCCTTTCCCGGTGTGATGGGGCAGCAAGGCACGTGTTGTGTTGTTGCCATCGAGGATAACAAGTTGGATTTTTATCATATTGCATGAATTTATCCCTCTACATCATGTCATCTTGCTTAAGGTGTTACTCTGTTCTCATGAACTTAATACTCTAGATGCATGTTGGATAGCGGTCGATGAGTGGAGTAATAGTAGTAGATGCGGGCAGGAGTCGGTCTACTTGTCTCGGACGTGATGCCTATATACATGATCATACCTAGATATTCTCATAACTATGCTCAATTACATCAATTGCTCACATGATGGTCGTTCACCCAGTAAAATACTTATGCTCTTGAGAGAAGCCACTAGTGAAACCTATGGCCCATGGGTCTATCTTCATCATATTAATCTTCCAACACTTAGTTATTTCCTTTGCTTTTTACTTTGCTTTTATTTAACTTTGCATCTTTATCACAAAATACCAAAATATTATCCTATCATATCTATCAGGATCTCACTCTAAAGTAAGTGACGTGAAGGATTGACAACCCCTTATCACATTGGTTGTGAGGATTTATTTGTTTTGTGTAGGTGTGAGGTACTTGCGTAGCCTCCTCTTGGATTGATACCTTGGTTCTCGAGCGGGAAATACTTACGCTACTTTGCTGCATCACCTTTCCTCTTCAAGGAAAACCAACGCGATGCTTATGAGGTAGCAAGAAGGATTTACTGGCGCCGTTCGGGAGGTCTACAAAAGTCAACATACCAACTACCCATCACAAACCCTTATATCCTGCATTACATTATTTGTCATTTGCCTCTCGTTTTCCTCTCCCCACTTCACCCTTGTCGTTTTATTAAGCCCTCTCTTTTTAGTCCGCCTCTTTTCGTTAGCTTGTCATTATGGCTAGTCCTCTATCTTCTCCGTTGTCTCTAGAGAATGAAGTTCTAAATTTTAAACAAAGGGAGGAGAAAATCTATGGCCTTGGTATAGAATTTGCAATGCTCAAAATAGATCTGCGGGAAGCAATCTACTTCCGTTCTTCTCCATAATTTCTATGTAGGCGCTAATCCTTGGTATAGATATATTCTTGATACCATTCTTGGAGGAATTTCTTGGGTAGCCATACTTTTTACTCTTATAATGCTATGATTGATTTATTTGGCTCACCTCCTCTTTTGGTTAATGAAACTGTTGTGGTTTTGTCACGCAGATGTCCTAGGGTGAGGACTTAGTCGTGAGGCCAGCGCACCTTTGTGGTAGCTTGAGAGGGTTGAGCGGAATCGAGAGACACAACACAAGACAAGGATTTAGACAACTTGGGCCCCGGAAATATCATCCGTAACAACCCTACATGCTGTTTGAGGCTAGGTCTCATTATGATCACGAGGAGCGCCGGTAAACCGGCTCTTTGTGTCTAGCCCTAGAGATTGTTTCTTCTTGCTTCTAGCTTGTCCCTCTTTGGGGAGCCCTGCCCTCCTTATATATGTTGAAGGGCGGTTTACATGTGGAGTCCTATTAGGATTAGGACTAGTCTACCTTCTAATACAAACCGGATACAAGTCCTGGTCTTAACTCCTTGTAAGGTAAATATTCCTCATGCCTTTCTTCTTAAACCGCCCACCATAGTATGAACCGGCCTTCATGAACCGCCGTTGGCCATATCGGTCTTATCACTCCTCGACCCTTTGTCGGATTACCAATGAATACAGTAAACCACCAGGTCCAAATGGGTCACGAGTGAATCGTCAAGTCTCAGCCGGGTCTCAAGTAAACCGCCAAGTCCGGCCGGGTTATACTTCCGGCCGGTTTACGCTGCGGGGTATATCCCCGACATTAGCCCCCAGTTTAATTTGGATTATCCATGTTAAACTGATCCGTAAAATAAACACAAGAACAAATTTGACAGGTTGTGCTCCGGTTAAGAATTCTTGTAGACCGGCTCCTGATCATCCTTAAGTCCTTGTCATTTCCTCCTTCTAGAAAATCCGGGTCAATAACTAGCTTCATACTCAAATTGCTAACATTGGTTTCTCATAGAAAAATATTGTGAAGAATAATCCACTTGAGTCGACTTCCAAAGTGCCGGCTTAAGAAATGTTGGTCTTGAAATACTCATCGATATTCAGCGGTTTGAAGATGTAGAACTTGCGGTTTAATATTACCAAAATCGCCGGTTTGTAAATACCGATGGACTGAGTCATAATTATTGCCGTCGCAGGTCATAATTATTGATGACACGGTCAATCTGGTTTGCTCAAAATAGAGAATTTGAAAATATTTCTCCGATAATAATATAATACCTGTAGCCCTCAAGTCTTGAGAAGAACAAAGTGATGTTTAAGACTTGCTTCAATATAAATACTGCCACTTTTGTGTTCATTCCAGTCACTAGTAAAAACTGAACACTCCATATTATGTATCCCCCAAGTGCCGGGTTGTCATGCTTGCAGCAACCTGGGACTTGCAATTGCCTGATGCTCAAAAAAAACTTCAACCAGTGTAGCCCCCAAGGGTCGGGTCATTATGCAATAACGAGCAGGGACTTTATAAATATGATCATGCTTCTTTGAAAATAACATCATATGATGTAACTCCACCATGGGGCTTGAACCCATGTCCACAAGATTAAGAGCTTTGTGCTTTACAAACTGAGCAGTGGACCCTTGATATAATGGATTAAGACTTATGTACCTTCAATCATTGATAGGAGCAATTGATAGCCCCCAAGGGTCGGCTCATTATGATGTGATGAGTCGGGTCTTCAATAAGATGAGCAAGAAATGATTTTGCATTAGCCCCAAGTGTCATGGTGCATGCTTGCAGCGACATGAGACTTGCATATTTGATGTAATCTCAATTTGAATAATGTAGCCCCAAGTGTCGGGTCGTAAGCTGCGCGCGACTTGGGACTATTCCTTCCATTGTAGAATAAATCATATCCTTTGATAAAATAATAGCCATTGCACTAAAGCGACTTTGAAAACCTCAATAATACGGTTATTAATAACCATAATAAAAATCTAGCCAGGTTGGCTATTCAAGATAATATAATCCGGTATGAAAAACCTTATTCATTCAATATCATAATGAAAATTCAGCCAAGTTTGGCTATTTGAATAATATAACCCAATGATTTATAAGCGCAAGATTCCAATGGCGCAATCCAAATATGTACTGGCGACTTATAGTCCAAAGCAAGGCCGGGTTAACAAACACCGGATAATTTCTCATCATATACTGGCGACTTATCGTCTTAAAGCCAGGCCGGTTTAATAAACACCGGATAATTTATCATCATGCTTTATTCAACCTGTTTACGCATACAACAAGTTTAAAGTGTCTCGGCGGTTTACGCTGGACGGTCATAATGCCCAACATATAACCCAGGTTTATAACCAAGGCTGCACTTAAGAATAATCAAATATGAAATATATCATACCGTGACATTGAATCACATCCTTGGTTTACCAACTTTTTGTAGTAAGGGTGATAACCCCAATCTTGAGTAATGATAACTCCTTTCATCTGTGTGCGGTTTATGATAAAATCGCATCGGTTGTGATAAACACCGGTTTAACCATATATATACTGGCGACTTCAGTAGTCAAACCAGACCGGGCTGATAGTCTCCGGATTATGATTTGATCATGTCTTGACAACTTGTAATTGAAAGTCAAGCTGGGTTAATGAACACCGGTTTACTCCATAATAAGATGGTAACATAAAATCAAACCGGCGATAGTCTTGGATTAAGATTTGACCGTGTTCCGCCAATTGTAATTGAAATCGAACCGGATTAACAATGTCGGTTTAAAACGCAATGAAGTAAAGGTCTTTAGCAAAAAGAACAGAATTCAAGCAAAGGCAAAGATAAAATCATTTGCAAATGAGGCTTTAAGCCGATCAAGAGGCATTACCATGGTCGGACATGACCAAGCCCCCAACAAGCGAGCTACGGTTCGAGTCAGCCAGGTCCCCAAATGATGCGTTGGCATTACGCCGATCAAGAGGTGTAGCGATGGTTCGGGTTCGACCAAAGCCCCCAAGTGATCTTGTGGCACTAGGTCGATCAAGAGGCG
>JAHIAM010011360.1:0-26198 GCA_021605205.1 Aegilops longissima
AAACATGATCAAATCATATTTATGCTCAACACCAAATAACACTTATTTAGGTTCCACACTAATCCGAAAGTATAGGAGTGTGCGATGATGATCATATCAATCTTGGAACTACTTCCAACACTCATCGTCACTTCCCTTCAATTAGTTTCTGTTCATTCTGCAACTCCGTTTGAGTTACTACTCTTAGCAACTGAACCAGTATCAAATACCGAGGGTTACTATGAACACTAGTAAAATACACATCAATAATCGTATATCAAATATACCTTTGTTCACTTTGCCATCCTTCTTATCCGCCAAATACTTGGGGTAGTTCCGCTTCTAGTGACCAGTTCCATTGCAACAAAAGTACTCAGTCTCGGGCTTAGGTCTAGACTTGGGCTTCTTCACTCGAGCAACAACTTGCTTGCCGTTCCTTTTGAAGTTCCCTTCTTCCCTTTGCCATTTTCCTTGAGACTAGTGGTCTTGTCAACCATCAACACTTGATGTTTTCTTGATTTCTACCATCGCCGATTTTAGCATCGCGAAGAGCTCGAGAATCTTTTTCGTCATCCCTTGCATACTATAGTTCATCACGAAGTTCTACTAACTTAGTGATGGTGACTAGAAAATTCTGTCAATCACTATCTTATCGGAAGATTAATTCCCACTTGATTCAAGCGATTGAAGTACTCGAGACAATCTGAGCACATGCTCACTAGTTGAGCGATTCTCCTCCATCTTTTAGCTATAGAACTTGTTGGAGACTTCATATCTCTCAACTCGGTATTTGCTTGAAATATTAACTTCAATTCCTGGAACATCTCATATGGTCCATGACGTTCAAAACGTCTTTGAAGTCCCGATTCTAAGCCGTTAAGCATGGTGCACTAAACTATCAAGTAGTCATCATATTGAGCTAGCCAAGCGTTCATAACGTCATGTCGCTCATATTGAGCTAATAGCGTTCATAACGTCTGCATCTGCTCCTGCAATAGGTCTGTCACCTAGCGGTGCATTAAGGACATAATTCTTCTGCGCAGCAATGAGGATAAACCTCAGATCACGGATCCAATCCGCATCATTGCTACTAACATCTTTCAATACAATTTTCTCTGGGAACACATATGAAAACATAGGGAAGCAACAACGCGAGCTATTGATCTACAACATAATTTGCAAAATACTACCAGGACTAAGTTCATGATAAATTAAAGTTCAATTAATCATATTACTTAAGAACTCCCACTTAGATAGACATCTCTCTAGTCATCTAAGTGATTACGTGATCCAAATCAACTAAACCATGTCCGATCATCACGTGAGATGGAGTAGTTTCAATGGTGAACATCACTATGTTGATCATATCTACTATATGATTCACGCTCGACCTTCGGTCTCCGTGTTTCGAGGCCATATCTGTTATATGCTAGGCTCGTCAAGTTTAACCTGAGTATTCTAAATGCAACTGTTTTGCACCCGTTGTATTTGAGCGTAGAGCCTATCACACCGATCATCACGTGGTGTCTCAGCACGAAGAACTTTCACAACGGTGCATACTCAGGGAGAACACTTCTTGATAATTTTGGTGAGAGATCATCTTATAATGCTACCGTCAATCAAAGCAAGATAAGATGCATAAAGGATAAACATCACATGCAATCAATATAAGTGATATGATATGGTCATCATCATCTTGTGCTTGTGATCTCCATCTCGAAGCACCGTCATGATCACCATCGTCACCGGTAGCGACACCTTGATCTCCATCGTAGCATCGTTGTTCTCGACTATCGCTACTCCTTAGTGATAAAGTAAAGCAATTACATGGCGTTTGCATTTCATACAATAAGCGACAACCATATGGCTCCTGCCGATTGCCGATAACTTGGTTACAAAACATGATCATCTCATACAATAAAATATAGCATCACGTCTTGACCATATCACATCACAACATGCCCTGCAAAAACAAGTTAGGCGTCCTCTACTTTGTTGTTGCAAGTTTTACGTGGCTGCTACGGGCTGAGCAAGAACCGTTCTTACCTCGCATCAAAACCACAGCGATACTTCGTCAAATAGACTCCGTTTAACCTTCTCAAGGACGGGCGTATGCACTCGATTCAACTAAAGTGAGAGAGCAGACACCCGCGGTCACCTTTAAGCAGCGAGTGCTCGGGCGGTGAAACCAGTCTCGCGTAAGCGTCTGGCGTAATGTCGGTCCGGGCCGCTTCATCTCACAATACCGCTGAACCAAAGTATGACATGCTGGTAGGTAGTATGACTTATATCGCCCACAACTCACTTGTGTTCTACTCGTGCACATGACATCAGCGCATAAAACCAGGCTGGGATGCCCTTGTTGGGTAACGTAGTAATTTCAAAAAATTCCTACGATCACGCAAGACCATGGTGATGGCATAGCAACGAGGGAGAGTGTCGTCCACGTACCCTCGTGAACCGAAAGCGAAGCGTTATAACAGCGGTTGATGTAGTAAATGCGTCTTCACGATCCGACCGATCCAAGCACCGAGCGTCACGGCACCTCCGAGTTCGCACCGTTCAGCTCGATGGCGATCCCGGACTCCGATCCAGCAAAGTGTCGGGGATGAGTTCCGTCAAGACGACGGCGTGGTGGCGATGTTGATGCTCCACCGGCGCGGGGCTTCGCTAAGCTCATGACGATATGACTTCTCCGGCGAGCTTCGCCTAAGCTCCGCGATGATATGACGAAGTGGAATATGGTGGAAGGGGCACCGCTGCAGCTAAGGAAAGATCCGTAGATCAACTTGTGTGTTCATGGGGTGCCCCTGCCCCGTATATAAAGGAGGGAGGGGAGGAGGCCGGCCCTAGAGAGGGCGCTGGAGGAGTCCTACTCCCACCGAGTAGGACTCCCCCTTCTCCTAGTTGGACTAGGACTTGGGGAAGGGGAAGAGAGAAAGGTGCGGCCCCTCCCCTAGTCCAATTCGGACTAGGCCATGGGGCGCAGCCCGGCCTGCCCTAGGCAGCCCTCTCTCTTTCCCGCAGGGCCCAATAAGGCCCAATACTTCTCCCGGCGAATTCCGTAACTCTCCGGTACTCGAAAATACCGAATCATTGGAACCTTTCGAACTCGAATATAGTCGTCAATATATCGATCTTTACGTCTCGACCATTTGAGACTCCTCGTCATGTCCCGATCTCATCCGGGACTCGAACTCCTTCGATACATCAAAACTCATAAACTCATAATATAACTGTCATGAAACCTTAAGCGTGCGGACCCTACGGGTTCGAGAACTATGTAGACATGACCTAGAACTATTCTTGGTCAATAACCAATAGCGGAACCTGGATGCCCATATTGGCTCCTACATATTCTCTGAAGATCTTTATCGGTCAAACCGCATAACAACATCGTTGTTCCCTTTGTCATCGGTATGTTACTTACCCGAGATTCGATCGTCGGTATCAATACCTAGTTCAATCTCGTTACAGTGAAGTCTCTTTACTCGTTCCGTAATACATCATCTCACAACTAACTCATTAGTTGCAATGCTTGCAAGGCTTATGTGATGTGTATTACGAGAAGGCCCAGAGATACCTCTCCGACAATCGGAGTGACAAAACCTAATCTCGAAATCGCCAACCCAACATGTACCTTTGGAGACACCTGTAGTACTCCTTTATAATCACCCGATTCGTTGTGACGTTTGGTAGCACCAAAGTGTTCCTCCGGTAAGCAGGAGTTGCATAATCTCATAATTCAGGAACATGTATAAGTCATGAAGAAAGCAATAGCATACTAAGCGATCAAGTGCTATGCTAACGGAATGGGTCATGTCAATCAGATCATTCTCCTAATGATGTGATCCCGTTAATCAAATGACAACTCATGTCTATGGTTAGGAAACATAACCATCTTTGATTAACGAGCTAGTCAAGTAGAGGCATACTAGTGACACTCTGTTTGTCTATGTATTCACACATGTATTATGTTTCCGGTTAATACAATTCTAGCATGAATAATAAACATTTATCATGATATAAGGAAATAAATAATAACTTTATTATTGCCTCTAGGGCATATTTCCTTCAACTCCCTCCACCAAGTGGACAACCAGTACACGTGCCAAATTACCACGTGGGCTGCCTTTTTCAGATGCAGAAATAGGCTCCACACGTGTAACCTGCGGGTGTGGTTGGGAAAGAGGCGGAGTACATGCGCGTGCGTGCACCTCTTCTCTTCGTGCATGTCCCCCACCTACGTGGTGTGTGTGAGAGGTACAAACCTAGACATAATCGCCGTCCATCCCCATGCCTCCGCCAGATCAAACCACCAGTCACCACCACGGCACCACGCCCCTCCTCCTCATCTTATCTCTCATATTTCTCCTCCATTTTTATATACAAGGGCCACTATCAAAATTACAATTTGCAGATATACAAGGCCACTAACACTAATCGATGCAATATTAATGGTGTTTGCCTCATGGTACTAGCAAAGGAGAACATTAATTATCCCTTGCATGCATGCGGGAGTTTGTAAAAAATGCATCTTGATGTTCCGTGCAATGCAGGCATCTTACTAGTCCATGAAAACAACACATGGCAAAATTCCACGGCGACGAGGATTTGAATCTGTTGGGAGGGTGTTTGGATCTTGCGGGGTAGCCAAAAAATTGGCGACCCTTTTGTCCACAGTGCCTTTGCCACCGATGAGCGAGAATGGCTCGGTGCTCATGTTGTCATGCATCCTCCAAATAGCATACGTTGGAGGCGAGCTCGCCGACGAGCTGTGTTTTTGTCCCTAGCGCCGCCCGAGCACGCCCGCGGACTGACCGACGACCATAAATTCGCCATCCAACCGTAGCCGCACACATTATGACAACAACTCAACCAACCGGACGAAATTCATGCAAACATGTAGACAAACTGATATTTCATATAAACAACGGCGGAATCATATAAAATACTGAATTTTCACACAAACATGACGGATTTCATTACATTCAAATGAACTACGTGGTGCTAGTTCTGGACAGCACAGGCATATAATACCTGGCCTAAATGGTCGCCCGCCGATCGATTTGTGTTCCACATGTCCGCAAATACGATCACCGGACTGCCGGGGAGCCACAGAGGTATATGCTTCAGCGCAAAAGGACGGCTCGCTTCCCCACTGCCGCGGATATCATTGGTGGTGCGAAGATGATGGTGGCTGGCACGGTTCGAGTTCATCACCGGCCACTACTTCTCCATGGCGGCACGGCTCGAGTTCATCCTAATATTCCCTCTTCCATGGAGCCCATGCGGGTCGACGAAAGGTCCTCGCAACAAAGGATCCGGCAAGACACCTGTTGTGTCGTGGCGTCGCCGCCATGGTGGCCTTCATGGGACCCAAGCGGCGGCGGCCTCACGTGTTCTACTTCTCCTCGATGATGGCGGCGGGCGGAGGCGCTGGCCACCGACTCGTCGCTCTCCGCGCCACCCGCTTGTCATCGCTGCTTGCATGGCGCGCCGCCCGGCATAAGTCTCGGCCCGCAAGCGGGAGACGCGGTACAAAGCGGCGGCGTGGGCGGCAACAACGACGCCCGTCGCCGCTCCTCGTCGAGCTGGCTGAGCGGCGAGTTCTTGAACCGCGTGCGGCTTGGGGGCGACTGCGGCTCCGTCGGTGAGGAGGAGGTGGATCAGCGAGCTGCATAGCTTCGTATCCGATGGGCTACCCAGCCGGCTTGGATGCGGAATAACTACTCTTAAGTAAGCCATTGTAAGAGTGGACAAAATGGTGGAGGAGATAGGGGAGCGGCGGAGGTGTGCGATTCTTGGCTGGCGTTTAGCCTCGTTTAAATAGGAGATTAAATAGACGGCGGACGGGAGGAGCTCGGCCAGTGTTGCGTTTAACGCCGGCCCGGTCATGAACGGACATGCGTCTAGAGTGGGTTTCTCAGCTTCCACATGAGCGGGTTTCATGGAGGCGTTTGAATGCGGCACAGAGGCGTGTTGTAGCGACCAGACCCGAATGGATCAAGTCTCGTGCTCGGTGTCATCCTGGATCGATAATGCTAACACCACCACGATACTTGAAGGATTTATAGCAGAGTAGCAATCACACACTTATTACATCGTTGTCCACAAGGAACTTAATACAATAATATGGCTTAAGGCCATCTATTAATAACAATGAAGGCTTGGAAGATAAGTGAGTCCATCAACTCCGCCGGCATCACTGAGTATAGAACCACGACCTAACACCTTACTAAATGCGTCGAAAAGTGCATAGCGTGAAAGTTGCAGCCAACGGGTCGCACACATGGAATATCTTTGGCAATGTAACACATAAAGAGCAAATGAAGGAAATAAGCCTATACTACATGCATATATGGGTGGTGGTAAGGCTCTCTGATTTATTTTGCATAAAGCTAGTTTTCCCTACAACAAAGGAATAATTTTATTTAACTATCATGGTGGTTGTTAAACATTGAGAATGGTTGACAGCATCCTCAATCCCAATTAAAAGTACTCATCAAAACCCAATACATTTATTAGAAGTAACATGTTGAGATTCACATGATATTCAATTACGAGATACTCAAAGCGTCCATAACGGGGACACGGCTAATCATGATTAGTTTATACACTCTGCGAGAGGTTTGCGCACTTTTCCCCACAAGACTCAATCGCCTTCACTGGGTTCTCGCTTTGCATGGTGTTTGAGAAGCGGATGACCGAGACATAGTCTTTCGAAGCGCTAGCACCTTACATGTGGGTAGACCGTACCAACCTACATCCCTACATCAGCTAGCCTACCCGTAAGAGTTCGCACAACTTAGTCAACTTCGCCAGAGCCCATAATTGGCTTGTGGCTGCACACGAAGTTTCAGTTTGAATAATCTTATGATCCCTTAGAGCACCGGGTGGCGGTCCGAAGAAATCTGAGCAAGTCTGATAGAAACCAGTGCCTCAATCCACCCAGATGTGTGTTTAGGTTGCCACCTTAGATAAACCATTAATTAACAATCTCACATCTGTCATGGATATTCACTCACCCAGTCCCGTCTACTAGCATAGCTTGGCATAAAAAAAAGCGTAGAAGTAACTCCCAAGGTTTCATAAGTAACTGGGTAATAGGTACTACCTCAAATCTACTTCCAATCCCACAATTTAATTAGATCCTAAACATGCAAGTGTTTGAGGTTTGATCTAATGCATAAAAACTGGGTAGTAGAAAAGGTATGATCAAGTGTTACTTGCCTTGCTGATGATCCGCGAGACCTAGAGATTCGAAGTAACAAGCGGCGCACTCCGGGTGATCTAATGCAGACAAACAACAAGCATACAATAAGTACTCATCTAATGCACGGGAAATCTCGAATAAAAGATCTAACCGGAGAGTTCAACCTAAGAACCCTGGTTGCAAAAAGAATCGAATCAAATAAAACATCGAAAGTCGAAACTCGAGAGAAACGACTCGGTTTAGCAATCTGAAACTAGGTCAAAATTTTACAGTAGCAAAACTTCGTGTAAGTAGGTTGAGTCGGGCGGCGGTTTAATGTGAAACTCAGGCGCTTGAATCACTGATTCCGATAAACGGCGAGAAAATAAACAGATTTGAAAATCGGATCGAAATCGAATCAGAAAAATAACGGATTAAATCCGATAAAAGAAAGCGACAAGCGGATTAAATAGCGGACGTTCGTTAACAGAACTAATCCAACGAACACATTCATTGAAACGAGCAGTTCGGTGAGCGTTCATTAAATAAGAAAACCAAAAAATAAAAACCATCTAGGGTTTTTTTAAAAACGAACATCTTTAAAAAAACGGATCGGTCTTTTTTTAAAAAACGGATCGGGGGTTGCGGCGGCGGCTACCTCGCGGCTCGCGGCGGGGCTCGAGGCGGAGGTGGGGTCCGCGAGGTCGGGAGGGTCGGTGAGGCGGCGAGGCTCCGCGACAGTGGGCGGCGGGCTCAGCTCTCGGGCTCGGCGGGGCTCGGAGGCGGCCTCCAGGCGTGAGCTCGGAGAGGTGGGCGGGATCGGAGAGGGGGGTGGCGGTTAAATAGGAGGGGGTTGGCGCCTGGGGAGGGGGGCACGGCGGCGAGGCGTGGCCGGCCGAGTCGGGAGGAGGCGGCGGCGGACTCCTCCAGCGTCTTGTGAGGGAAGGGGAGATGGGCGGAAGGGCGGGCTGGGCAGCTGGGCCTTAGCCCGGCCAGTAGCGCAGCTTTTTTTAAACAAACTTAAGCGAAATAAAAAATAAACCAAGCGGACTCCAAAATTTATAAAATTAATTTTCCCCAACTCCTAAAAATGAGTCGAACAAAAGAACTTTAAAAGCAGGCAGATATGCATATTTTTTAAAATGTCCATTTTGCCTAAAGCAATTAAATCCTCAAAACCAAAATTTGATTTATTTAATAATATCTTCATTTTTCCTAAATGTTGGGAAAGTCATATTATTTCCTCTCTTAATTTTTTATCGGAAAAACTTTATGAAGATAATTAAATAAATCAATGATCCTATTTTCATAATTTGAGAAATCTCAAATATGAAAATAATGAAATCTCAACTCTCTCCGAGGGTCCTTGAGTTGCGTGAAATTTTCTAGGATCGGAAAATGCGAGAAAATATGATATGCATGATGACCTAATGTATAACATTCAAATTGAAAATTTGGGATGTTACACGGTTCAGCGAGGCGCGCCATGAGTGGCGCCCTCGACTCGACCTAGGACACGCGCCATTCTTCCAGCAGCGTGTGGGCTCTTTGGGTGCTTGGCCTGCATGTCGGTGACCCAACGCATGCAGCAGCGCACAGAGAGAACCTTTGGTGGGCCAGGCGGTCGAAGCGGGCATTTCATAAACCGATGATTGTTCATTGAGTGTGGCGTCATCTTTTCATGTAGTTAAGCCTACTATATTGATAGCCCATTCGATCGTTGTGATTCATAAAGACCGATGCAAACATCAATGTTACGCTTATCACAGATAAGATTGATTAATACCGTAACAATCCATGTCCTTAACAAAGGGTGCATGCACGTATAGGTTGGCGTGTGTCTTGCGTCATGTGTTGTGTGCATGCGGCGTGCGAGTGTTGCGTGCGTGCAAGGGTGCGTTTGATTGTTGCATGCATGGGTGCGTGCGTGCGTGTGTTCGTGAGTGCATGTATGCGTGTCGATGTTGCCGCCGGCATGCGTGCGTGTATGCGTTAATATGCGTGTCGGTGTTGCATGCCTACATGCGTGCGTGTCTTCGCGTGCGTGCATGTATGCGTGTGGGGTGAGCCTACACGTCGGTCGGCCGACTTTTTCATCTACATGATCTTGAGATTTTATGAAGTCACCATAGGTGCCTCGTGGTCAGTGGAGCGTCTCCTCCCACTGAGCGTACATCGCGGAAAATACTGAAATTAACACAAGATAAATCACGAGCACGGGACTTTAACCTTGGTGGGCTCGAAAAACTGTCCTCTAACCATCCAACCACACGTTGGTTAGCACAACAAAATGTATGTGGTGACCGTGATGAGCTTATTCTGAAGTCCGGTGACCATATCGTGCTTTCGCTTCAAATACAATGACCGTAAGTGTCGTCAACAAAATCTGAACCGCGTCAAATGCAAAGTCCGTCAGTGTCATCAACAAAATATGGAGACGTATCGTGAGCTAGATACCATTGTACTATTGTATATGCTTATTTTCTTAGTGGCCGATTGCGTGTGTGGTGTGGTGGGCACATCATTTCTAGTTGTCGTAGGTCAACATGAAGGCTCATGGGTCGGTTCCATCCTGTTGGACGGAGACGTGTTATACGGAGACCCATGTGGAGGACTTGGCGTACAACACGAAGCTACCAGAGTCACGGAGGACTCTATCCCCACTGGTGATAAGCCGACTATATATGATTTGTAACCCTAGGCCCTTAGTATGTTATACAAGCTTGGGGCTAGTTAAATCGATAGTATACACACACGCACAATGCACGGTATTCACGTGTACTTTGTACACACACCCTATCACTAATATAAAGTACCGAGAGTAGGCTCTTTCTTCAAGCGCAAGGGTCCGATCCAAACTAGGGTAAAACTTTGCCTCATATTACCATCCAGCCTAACAGCCAGGGATATCCTATCGAATGATATGATGAAATCATATCTGCCAACTACTATTAGAGAGGTGTGTCGGGGGGGGGGGAGGGGGGATGTGTGCGAGAGAAGCCTAAAGATAATGTGCGTGCGGGAGACCGTGCATGTGTATATATGCATGTGAGAGAAATAGTGTTTTCAAGCTGAGATTAGTGAAAAGAGTGGTACATAGTAGTCGAAAGAGAGAGAGAGAGAGAAGAGAGAGAGAGAGAGAGAGAGAGAGAGCATGTCGTGAGACACCCCGACACCACGAGAGAGATTGTGAGCATGTGTGAAAGAGCAATGCCGATGCATATAAAGTGTGTGCACTTATCGTTAGATAGAGAGATATATAGCGTTTACGAGAAGGCGAGGCATAGTGCATCTACGTGTAAAAGCGGTTCTCGCATTAAATTAAAATATAAATGGCATTATTATTTTGGATGAGATCATGAATTTTGCAAAATTGCGTATGGACGAAAATCGGTCTATCAGACACCCATACTCTATTGAATTCTAGCATGTGCATGTGTTTATTTCATATTATCGATCCATAGAGTGAGAAGCGGTTTGAAATACAGGCAATGGATGCTTTTGCAATTCATATATAAACATTAATTAGTGCACTCCATGTTGTTAGTGTGAAGCACTTTATACATTTGTCACTTGCATGGATACATTCAAATTGCTAGCTACGAAATAAAATACATGTCGAATTCAACATAAAGGGGTTTGAAGATTGAATTCATAGGAAGTGCATTCATCTATTTGAACCGAGATAATGGCATTTGTAAATCATATGTAAAGGGGCATCAATCTTTGTTGTGAGTTTGAACATGCTATATATATTCATACGCATATCTAACTCTTTTTTGCAACCAAGGAGATTATACGGAACCATGCATGAAGCGAGGTAAGTTGCATATTTTTAATATATACTCGTGTACAATGTATATTAAAATGTACCCCCTCCATTCGAAATAATCATAGCTTTAGGATTTTCAAGAGTAAAGATTTGTGAAGTTTGACAAATCCTGAAAGTTCAATTCAAGAGAACCGAAAGCGTTAATGCTACGCTCCCAAATATTGAGCAGAAGCGCCAAATAGGCCTCTGGTCACCGAAACATGTGAGACTAATGTTTTGGAGGTAGGAAATTACTGTCTGACTCTGCCCGTGTAGCCTATTGGCCCGATGCCCAAAGGTCTAAACCGGGGTAGGTTTGTAACTTCACCAAGACGCCAGATCTCAACCGCCTCGAGAAGCATTCATATGCCGTGGGCGCCTAAACACCATCTTTCGGCGAAATCTATCCGCCCACATTTGGGACACGACATGTTGTCCTACCCCAAACCATAATATGTCTGAAATTTTAGATGGGGGCAAAGTTTGTAACTTTCCCAAATTTCAAACAAAGCGTCTCAAACGAAACATTGTTCCCCTTAGTTCCCCGCCTCCTCCGTTTCCCCATTCATACTTCATGGGCGTGAAAATGCCCTCTCCACCAGCCATGAAACCCCAGCCTCCTCCGTCCTCCACCCCATAGCGGCCAATCCACGCCGCCCTCCTCCATCCTGCTGGGCGGTACCCAGCGTCGTTGTCCAGCGCAACCGCAACCATAGCGCCCTCAAGAACTTAGCAGCTAAAGCCGAGGCGAGTTGCCTCCACGCCGCCGACACCGGCGTCGCGTGCAGAACCACTCCGACCACGCCGTCCTGCGCCTCCTTTGCTGCTGGCTCCTTGTCGCAACCGTCCACCTCACGGAGTTGTTCCGCTTCTGACGTCATTCGCCGCCTCGGATATGCTTCCCCCGCCGACAGACGGCCACCGCACCGCACTCAACAACTTGGCCATGGGTTCGTCAAGGCTGCACCGTCCTCCACAACTTATGGTTTCCGGCGAACAACAAGATCGTCGGAAAAAAGCGAAGGAGGACACAACACTTTGCCAAGAGAAAGAGGTACTCCTCTTCCCTTATTCGTGCAAATCTTACGTCTCTGCTCACACCGTATTCATCCCACAAAATAAACTAGTTGGCGCTTCTTCTGCATCTTCTTTGTGATACTAAATGCACAAGGTTTCCTTCCTTTTACTATTTCACCTTTGCTAGAGGTCGGTAGCCGCTTTGGATTTCAATTCAGGTCGGTCGAACCGCAATTAAAAAGTAGCACCCGCTGAGGCGCGTGGAGCACCTAGTCCGCTTTGTTCCCGGGAAGCGGCGATCGGTGTCTATCATAGGGGTGTGGGGCAGGAGCTGCTGCGCCCGATCTGGAGGTCGGCGGGGCTTGAATGGATGGCGGGCGGTGCCAAGCACGGCGGTGCGGTGAGGTCGAGGAGGCGCGGCGGGGAGGAATCTTGGGCCGATGGTCGCTGGCATTTCGAGGAAGATCGTCAACACCGCTGGCTGGAGGTAGATGAAAGCGATCTGCCCGTTCTTTGTACATTAGGCGGTGCGAGAAAAAATTGGTGACCTATTTGCTTTCGATCATTGTTATTTTCATAGAATCTGTAGTAATTGAGTGTGCCATGCATGTTGTAGAGCTATCATATGTCTCCGTCATTTATTTCTCACCGACCGCTATCTCGCTACCTTTACCTTGTACTAATTGTGCACACTTCACCCATACTCACACTATTGTTTTTATGCATGGGTATTTCAGACTACGCGCAGTGTTGATGAATCAGAAAAGAAAAGGCGAAATCGCTCGATGTAATTCAAAGATAAGCACTAAGCGTTTCAGCGCTCTAATGGGTGCCGTGTCGTGATTGGAGCGATGGCGTAGCTCTGTAGTTGATGATCCCAATTGCCACACACAACCATCCCAGTGCTTGCTTTAACTTGTTGTCAAATGTGGTTGCATGTTGCATATGGTGTCTAGATTGTATTGCTTCCAATTTGGTTAAATTGCATCTGTTTACTTTACACATTATACCTTTGATAATGACATGCCTTCCTGTTTTTGATACAAACTACATATGTCTATTAACCATGTTCGTACATCAAACTAATGCTCTTTTGTATCCCTCGTAAATCACTTATGATGAGACAGTCACCCGGGTGGGTTAGTGTGAGATGCCCTACTCGTTTAAAGAGTGCAGTGTCATCCTCCCCACATGATTCTCAAGAAACAACAAGGCTAAATGAAGATAGTCAACGTAGCTCTCTAGTTGATCACATAATTCCCCACACCACCATCGCAGGTGCTTGCTCTTACTTGGCAGTGTGATATGTGGTTGCATGTTGCATATGGTGTCTACCTTGTAATGCTTCTAATTAGGGTAAATTGCATACGCTTAGTTAACACATTATACTGTGAATATGACATGCCTTCCTGTTTTTGGTACATACTACGTCTTTCTATTAACCATGTTCTTACATCAAACTACTTTTCTTGTGTATCCCTCATCAATGCTCCTAATTTGTTAAATTGCATCTCCTTAGCTTACATTATACATGTGAATATGACCGCCTTCCTGTTTTTGGTACATACTACATCGCCTATCACACCATGTTCTTACATCAAACTCTTGTTCTTGTGTATCCTGCGTCTACGCTTATGATGAGACAGATCACGTGCGTGGGTTAATATGAGATAGTCACGCTCTAACTTGACACTATTACATGTGGTTGCATGTTGCGTATGATGTCTAGCTTGTATTGCTTCTAACTTGAATTGCATCTGCTTACTTTACACATAATGCCTATGAATATGACACGTGTTCCTGTTTCTAGAACATACGTGTACATGATGAGCACATCTCCCTACTCCACCATCACAGTGCTTGCTCTTACTTGGAACTGTTATGCGTGGTTGCGTTTTCCGTATGATGTCTAGTTTGTATTGCTTCGATTATGTAGAATTGCATCTGCGTAACTTACAACTTATACACAGCGATCACTTACCCATAAGACACATTTAACTTGGGACTGTGATGTAGGTTGCATCTTGCATTGTCTTCTAGCTTGTACTACTTCTAATTTCTTGAAATGGCACTTCTGACGAGACACTTTTTACCGATAGAGTGATATTGGTTGCATGTTCATATGGTGCCTAGCTTTCATTTCTTCTAATTTTGTCAAAATGCCTTCCGCTTCTTGTTTTTTCATACATATTCCGTCCTCCTATAAATGCGTGTGAATATGAAAGCTGTCTTTTTTATATATTCCATCTTCCTATCCTCGCTTGCCTTACATCAAAGTAGTGTTAAGTCTATATCATGCATCAACCAGTTATCAGAGCTAATTTTATTCATCTTCTTGTGGTTTTGACTTCATAAGGCAATATCGAGAAAATAGGAAGGAAAAGAGTAAGTTAGGGGATGTTGGTGGTACTCCACACCGATGCAAACAGAGACTCTCTAGATTTTCCCTTTGCTCATCGCTAATGAAGTTGAAGTCCCAAGTCTACATGATGAGTTCATCTCCGCACTCCACCATCGCAGGTGCTTGCTCTAAGTTGATAGTGTGATAATTGGTTTCATGTTGCATATGTTGTCTAGCCTGTATTTCTTCTATTTTGATTAAATTGCACTGCTGAGTTTATCGTTATACATGTGCATATGACATGGCTTTACGTGTCTACAATACTTTGCATCTATCTATCATTCCATGTTCTTACATCAAAATCTTTGTTGTGTATCCGCATCAGTAACTCATGATTGGATGCTTTTAACATGGCAGTTTGATATTGGTTGCATCTTGCATTGATTTCTACATTGTCTTGCTTCTAATTTTTGAACTGCCACTTATGACAAGACACTTTTAACTTGGCGAGTAATATTGGTTGCATCTTTCATATGGTGTCTAGCTTGCATTACTTCTATTTTCTTGAAAATCATACCTTAGTTTGCACATCGTAGCTGTGAATATGTCATGCCGTCTGTTTTTCTTATGTATTCCATCCTCATACGGTTGTCTTACATCAAAGTATTGCTTATGCATACCATGCACCAATGAGTTACGAAGAGTGATTTTATTCTTTTGTGTTGTGGGTACAGCTTGACATGGCAAAGTCAAAAGAGCAAGGAAAATAATATAGTAGGGAGTGTTGTTACTCGTCGGGTGAAAGCGAAAAAGGTTCTGCGTCGAGATTCTGCTGGTACTTATAGTGCGATAGAAGGTCCAAGTCCACCGGCTAAATCTACAAACATAGTATCACCTGCTCCACCAGCTGCAGCATCCGCTTCAATTGTACCACATCTCAACGAGTTACTCGTTCGTTTGCTCGGGCGGCGGTTCCCAAGCTGCCTTCACACCTAACACTACTTTGAAGCTTTGCGACACAACAGGACTTGGCAAGATCAGATGAACCTCATGAGCATCAACACCAAGGCGGTACTGACCGAGTCAAGTTGCGATTGCATGCTCCTTTATATGTACTCTCACGGTTTGATGTACACTAACACTTTCCATATTAGTTGTTGAACTAGCACCACGGCGCAAGCGAAACAGACATCGAGGGATAATGCTTGACAGATTAACAAAATCTAAAGGAGGAAGAATGGAGATCCATTTTGAGGCAGGTTTAAAAGGCCACGTGATGCTCTGAGTCAGCCAAATTAGTATCAGAGGCAGCCGTTTCCGTTAGGTGTCATGCGCGTATCCTCCCAACGTGGATCCAGTACAGGAATGAGAAAGACAATACCCAGTTTAACACCCTCCTTGACCATTTATCCGTAAGTAATGTTATTCATCGCAATTAGTAATATTGTCTTGCTTTGTCCCATACTTTCTAGCTTCCTCCTAATAAGACTCACATTCTTTTTTCAATAGATGAGGTTCAAGTTGGATCCGAAAGATGATGCAACTAAACAAGCATGCACTCATGTTTTTCAGATGCTGCTCTGGGACGATGTCGGTACCACCTTAGAAAATCTCACTTTGAAGGCAAGGCTAACAATGGAATCACCCAAACATCTCCGAGTGGAATATATTACTGAGATGAAGACTGCACAGCCCTCGTTAAACACTGAGTGCGATCCAAAGTATCGGGTAGGCTATATGTATTTGATCAGACCACATATTGAACTTGTATTTATGTATGTTCCTTACAAGTGTATCTTCTTCTAGGCTAACTGTTTGAAGAACAAAACCAACCGTTCTAAAGTGAAATTCCAACAGACAACAGGATCTCGTAGCTATATTGCACTTCTGCGAGGCTTTTGTAAATAGCTGCTACTTCCTTCTTTTTTTGTGCCATATTATCATATCTATATTGACTTGTTCCAAATCTGGAGGAAAGCCGTGCGGACCAAAAGAACCTGAACGAATGGTGCAAATCTTCAAGGATTGCCACACCAGCAAGATGAAGGGCATGAGCACACCAGTTCAAGCATTGTTGTAAGTCCTTACTCGTC
Organism: Aegilops longissima; assembly: GCA_021605205.1. Taxonomy (NCBI): domain Eukaryota; kingdom Viridiplantae; phylum Streptophyta; class Magnoliopsida; order Poales; family Poaceae; genus Aegilops; species Aegilops longissima. The sequence continues at coordinate 16,437 of JAHIAM010011360.1, forward strand.
ACGCCTTGAACTGATTGAGTGCTTGTGATGTGTTCATTTAACTACTTGGTTTGCAGCCAATGTCAGTTACTCTGTTCACTTCTATACACAATTGTCTTAACGTATCATTTCACCTTACATGGTTTAAAAGAGATGAAGGATATTCTTTTGGTCTTGATATGTAATCTAGTTGTTATGTTCACGTGCGCACACAATCATAAAATAGCCTGTTTTTTTATATCTGTTTGCCCATGATATGAATGATGTCATACTATGTTCATCCTACTTTAAACCATGTATCTTTATCCTTAGATGTCAACGAACGTGAGGAAATAGACAATCTGATAGGCATGCTACATGGACATATGTTCGAAAGTGATTTTATTATGTAGTTGGCACTACAATACATGCTAATGTATTACAGTAATTCACCAAAATAAGTTATGTATAAATGTTTAACCTACTTTTTTGTTTTTGTCTCATTAGTAACTTATCCGGTACACTAATCTACAAGTTCAAACTTTAGGAAGCTATGGAACAAATGATTGAACATCCACAACCACACGAAGGTGGCGAGGCTACTAGGGCACAATGTCACCTCTTCTTTGCGATCGTCGATATCTCTCCACTAACGATGCAAAAGCACCTTCTGCGTAATTCGGGTTGGTTGTCAAGGTAACCTCGTCCAAATCGCCTCTTGAACAAAATCTTCCTGCTAGGCAGTGATATATGTGTGCTCCGGACACAAGTCCAATCCCTAATGGGCGTTGTTTGGAAACAAGAATAGTGGTTGAGAAATGTCGTCAAGATATGAATGGTTTTGAAACCGAGACTATCGGACATTCACTTCGTTGTTGAAGAGCAATGGCGGTAAAAATGTGGAGATCATGCTGCTCCATCAGATTCTGACTGAAACATTAGCTTTCAGGTCAAATGATCGGTGCTTCTATACATCGATGGTGCTTTTATCTCGAAGGATTGTAAACTTTATGCCAACAGGCCTTTTGTTGTATGATTGGAATTTATTTTGTTGTGATACAACATTTATGATGCTGCCCGAGGCTGCATTAATTCTGACGCTATTTTTGTATAGTGTAGGTTTATCTTAGTAATGTATTCGCCGAAAGCTACGTAGGAGCCCAACATGCCAACATCCATGGGCCCATTCCAATTGGGCTAAAAGCGATTACGGGCGAAATTGGCATGTAGCCCACTAAAATATCTGGGCTTAAATTAGCATAAGCTTTCAAATTTTTACGGTAGGCTGTGCCCATAGTGGGCCTTTAATGAGCCTAAACATAATTTGGGCCCTCGGTAAAAATAGGCCATTTACGGTGTAAATATCTCGAGCCCATAAAAACACGGGCCTTTAATAGACCAAAAGTGAGATTGGGCCTGATTGTGCCAAATAACCCTTGGACTTAGCAGGCGAAATGGTGGCCCATTTATGATCACGAGATATTTGACAGCGAAATTGGACGGGCCGTAAATGCACCGACCTAATACATGGGCCTTTAACAGGCGGAACTTGATCGGGCTAGATTATCGTCATTTTATATGGGCCATTAATGGGCCCGATATGACGTTGGGCCACATATGGCCCATGGTTTACGTCCGGCGTTAACGGGCGAAAATGACCACAGGCGAAAGTGGCCCAAATCTTTAGTGGGCCTCTAACGGGCGAATGACATACATGGCGAATATGACCCAAATCCTTCACGGTCGTTTATGGGCGAAAGTTTTGATGGCACGTAAATGGGCCTAAATAAACGGACCTTTAATAGGTCGGAAATACACGGGCCTTAATTGGTCCAATTACTTAGCGGGCTGTTAATGGGCGGAAGCGACCATGGGCGCATTGATGACAAGCTTAGACCAGGCCGTTGTGAGGCTGATTTGACGAGAATGTTGGGCCCTTATTTGGGCTGGCCCATTATAGTCTCTGTAATCTAGTGGGCCTTTAGCTGGGCAGCCCATTACGGTCCGCAAAATCTTGTGGGCCTTTAGCTGGGTCGGCCCATTATGGTCCGCTAAATTTTGTGGGCCTTTAGCTGGGCCGGCCCATTATGGTTCGCTAAATCTTATGGGCCTTCGGTTGGGCCAGCCCATTTAAACTTTGTGGGCCACTTTTGGGTCGGTCCAGCTAAAGGCCCACAAGATTCTGCAGACCATAATGGGCGGCCCAGCTAAAGGCCAATGAGAATTTTATCGTGGAAAATCGGTATTGGTGCGTGGGCATTAGCAGGTTATCGGATCAAAATCCGACCCGATAGCTTAACGGCGTTCGTTACGGTGGATGCCACGTGTCGGTCACCCTTGACGATAGCACTTACGTGACGCGCAATTTATCATCATGGAAGTGGACATACGTGATGATAATTTTGGTAATGTCATGGAACACTTCTACGACGACACGTATGACTATCCTGATTACATCATAAATTTGTCATGAATGTACATGCATGACAAAAACGCGACCTCTTGTGACAAACACGTATCATCACGGAAGTGTATTTTTTGTAGTGGTGGGCGCGCCCCTACCTCGTGGGCCCCTGGTGGCTCTTGACGCATATCTTCTCCCATATGAAGTCTTTCGTCAAGAAAAAAAATGAGAAGCAACCTTTGGGGCGAGACTCCACCGCCACGAGGCGGAACCTCAAGCGGAACCAATCTAGGGCTCCAGCAGAGCTGTTCTGCTGGGACACTTCCCTCAGGAGGAAATCATCGTCATCATCATCACCAGCGCTCCTCTCATCGGGAGAGGGCAATGTCCATCAACATCTTCACCAGCACCATCTCATCTCCAAACCCTAGTTTATCTCTTGTATCAATTCTTGTCTCAAAGTCCGGGATTGGTGCTAGTAGGTTGCTAGTAGTGTTGATTACTCCTTGTAGTTGATGCTAGTTGGTTTATTTGGTGGAATATCATATGTCCGGACCCTTTATGCATATTATTACCCCTCGATTATGAACATGAATATGCTTTGTGAGTAGTTACATTTTTCACGAGGACAAGGGAGAAGTCTTGCTATTAGTAGTCATGTGAATTTGGTATTAGTTCGATATTTTGATGAGATGTATGTTGTCTAGCCTCTAGTGGTGTTATGTGAGCGTTGACTACATAACACTTCACCATTATTGGGCCTAGAGGAAGGCATTGGGAATTAATAAGTAGATGATGGGTCGCTAGAGTGTGAAGCCTAAACCCTAGTTTATCGTTGCTTCGTAAGGGCTGATTTGGATCCATATGTTTCATGCTATGGTTAGGTTTACCTTAATACTTTTATTGTAGTTGCGGATGCTTGCAATATAGGTTAATCATAAGTGGGATGCTTGTTCAAGTAAGAACAGCACCCAAGCACCGATCCACCCACATATCAAATTATCAAAGTACCGAACGCGAATCATATGAGCGTGATGAAAACTAAGCTTGCGATATTCCCATGTGTCCTCGGGGCGCTTTTCCTATTATAAGAGTTTGTCCAGGCTTGTCCTTTGCTACAAAAAGGATTGGGCCACCTTGCTGCACTTTATTTACTCTTGTTACTTGTTGCTCGTTACAATTTATCTTATCACAAAACTATCTGTTACCACTTATTTGATTACTTGCAGAGAATACCTTGATGAAAACCGCTTATCATTTCTATCTACTCCTCGTTGGGTTCGACACTCTTACTTATCGAAAGGACTACGATAGATCCCCTATACTTGTGGGTCATCAAGACTCTTTTAAAGCGCCGTTGCCGAGGAGTGTAGCGCCTTTAGTGCGTGGAATTTGGTAAGGAAAATTTTATATAGTGTGCTGAAATCTCGTCACTTGTTACTATGGAAAATAATTCTCGAGGGCTTGTTAGGGTATCTTCACCCGTCCATGAAACAAAGAGTTGCTCCTCAACCTCGGAACCTATTGAAAATGAAACTCCTTTTGAATTTCCTTGGGTATGATGGAAAACTGCTAGCTAATCCTTTTACAGGAGATGGAACAAAGCATCTGATGAGCACCTAATATATGTGGATGAAGTTTGTGGATTATTTAAGCTTGCGGGTATACCCGATGACATTGCTAAGAAGAAGGTCTTCCTTTATCTTTGAAGGAGGCGCATTGACATGGTATAGGCTATGTGATGATCACGAGATCATGGAACTACAAAAGACTAAAGTTAGAATTTCATCAAAATATTATCATATGCATCTTGTTCATCGTGATCGCAATTATATATATAATTTTGGCCTCATAAAGGAAAGCATCGCTCAAGCTTGGGGAGGCTTAAATCAATGTTATATTCATGCCCCAATCATGAGCTCTCAAGAGTGACAATTCTTCAAATTTTTATGCTCGGCTTTACGATAACAATCGCACCATGCTCGATACTTCTTGTGTTGGCTCTTTTATGATGAAGACTATTGAATTTAGATGGGATTTATTGGATAGAATTAGACACAACTCTGAAGATTGGGACCTCGGCGAAGGTAAGGAGTCAGGTATGACACCTAAGTTTGATTGTGTTAAATTTTTATGGATCTTGATATTTTCCGTAAGTTTAGCACTAAATATGGACTTGACTCGAGATAGTAGCTTCTTTACGTGAATCTTTTGCTACTTATGTTGATCTCCCCAAGGAGAAGTGGTTTAAATATCATCCTCCCATAGAAGTAAAAGTAGCTGCACCTATTAAAGTTGAAGAAAAGACTGTCACTTATAATGATCCTATTGTTCCTACCTCTTATGTTGAGAAACCACCCTTCCCTGTTAGAATAAAGGATCATGCTAAAACTTTAACTGTTGTTCGTAAAAGAAATATTAGAACTTATACACCTCCTGAGCAAGTTAAAGTACAACCTAATATTTCTATTGTTAAAGATTTCTTGTCTGATAATATTGATGGGCATGTTATTCAATTCTGCGGTGAATCTGCTAGAATTGCTAAACCTAGCGTTAAAGATAAACATAGACATGTGGTAGGCGTGCCTGTTATTTTTGTTAAAATAGGAGATCATTGTTATAATGGCTTATGTGATATGGGTGCTAGTGCTAGTGTTATACCTTATAACTTGTATAATGAAATCAAGCATGAAATGCACCTGCTGAGTTAGAAGAAATTGATGTCACAATTAAACTTGCCAATAGAGATACTATTTCACCAGTGGGAATTGTTAGAGATGTTGAAGTTTTGTGTGGGAAAACCAAATATCCCGCTGATTTTCTTGTTCTTAGTTCCCCACAAGATAGCTTTTATCCCATTATATTTGGTAGACCCTTCTTGAACACTGTTAATGCTAAGATAGATTGCAAAAAGAATGTTGTTACTATTGGCTTGGATGATATGATTCATGAGTTTAATTTCTCTAAATTTAGTAAACAACATCGTGAGGAAGAATTGCCTAGTAAGGATGAAATTATTGGTCTTGCTTCTATTGCCGTACCTCCCAGTGATGCTTTAGAACAATATTTGCTAGACCATGAAAATGATATGTTTATGCATGAGAGAAGGGAAATAGATGAAGTATTCTTTAAACAGGAACCTATTCTGCAACACAATTTGCCTGTTGAAATCCTAGGGGATCCTCCTCCACCCAAGGGTGATCCCGTGTTTGAACTTAAACCGTTGCCTGATAATCTTAAATATGCCTATCTTGATGAAAAGAAAATATATCCTGTTATTATTAGTGCTAACCTTTCAGAGCATGAAGAAGAAAGATTATTGAAAACTCTAAAGAAGCACCGTGCCGCTATTGGATATACTCTTGATGATCTTAAGGGCATTAGTCCCACTCTATGTCAACATAAAATAAATTGGGAAGCGGATGCCAAACCAGTTCATGATCCTCAACGACGTTTGAATCCTAAAATGAAAGAAGTGGTAAGAAAAGAAATACTCAAGCTTACGGAGGCAGGTATAATTTATCCGTTCTTGATAGTCGTGGGTAAGTCCTATCCATTGTGTCCCTAAGAAGGAGGTATTACTATTGTCCCTAATGATAAAGATGAATTGATCCCGCAAAGAATTATCACAGGTTATAGGATGGTAATTGATTTCCATAAATTAAATAAAGCTACTAAGAAAGATCATTACCCTTACCTTCTATTGATCAAATGCTAGAAAGATTATGCAAACATACACATTATTGCTTTCTAGATGGTTATTCTGGTTTCTCTCAAATACTTGTCTCGGCTAAAGATCAATCAAAGACTACTTTTACTTGCCCTTTTGGTACTTTTGCTTATAGGCGTATGCCTTATGGTTTACGTAATGCAGCTGCTACCTTTCAAAGATGCATGATGGCTATATTCTCTGATTTTTGTGAAAAAAATTGTGAGGTTTTCATGGACGATTTTTCCGTCTATGGTTCCTCTTTTGATGATTGCTTGAGCAATCTTGATCGAGTTTTGCAGAGATGTGAAGAAACTAATCTTGTCTTGAATTGGGAAAAGTGCCACTTTATGGTATTGTCTTGGGGCACAAAGTTTCTGAAAGACATATTGAGGTTGATAAAGCCAAGGTTGATGCTATTGAAAAGATGCCATGTCCCAAGGACATCAAAGGTATAAGAAGTTTCCTTGGTCACGCCGGTTTTATAGGAGGTTCATTAAGGACTTCTCAAAAATTTCTCGGCCTCTGACTAATTTATTACAAAAAGATGTACCATTTGTCCTTGATGATGATTGTGTAGAAGCATTTGAAACACTTAATAAAGCATTAGTCTCTGCACATGTTGTTCATCCACCTGATTGGAATTTACCCTTTCAAATTATGTGTGATGCTAGTGATTATGCTGTAGGTGCTGTTCAAGGCAAAGAGTTGATAAGAAATTAAATGTTAGCCATTATGCTAGTAAGACTCTAGACAATGCTCAAAGAAATTATGCTACTACCGAAAAGGAACTTTTAGCGTTGTATTTGCTTGTGATAAATTCAGACCCTATATTGTTGATTCTAAAGTAACTATTCACAACTGATCATGCTGCTATTAAATATCTTATGGAAAAGAAAGATGCAAAACCTAGACTTATTAGATGGGTTCTCTTGCAGCAAGAATTTGACTTGCATATTGTTGATAGAAAAGGGCGAGAGAACCCGTTCGGATAACTTATCTAGGTTAGAGAATGTTCTTGATGACCCACTACCTATTGATGATAGCTTTCACGATGAACAATTAAATGTCATAAGCACTTCTCGTAGCACTCCATGGTATGCTGATTATGCTAATTATATTGTTGCTAAATTTATACCACCTAGCTTCACATACCAACAAAAGAAAAAGTTTTCTATGATTTGCGACATTACTTTTGGGATGACCCACATCTTTATAAAGAAGGAGTAGATGGTGTTATTAGGCGTTGTGTACACGAGCATGAACAGGAACAGATCCACGCAAGTGCCACTCCGAGGCTTATGGAGGACACCACGCTGGAGATAGAACGCACATAAGGAAAACTTCTCTCTAAATGGGAAGGTCCCTACGTTATCGAGGAGGTCTATCGTTCGGTGCCATAAAATCAACAACCCGAAGGTACAAATCCGAAGGTGGTAAGCGGTCAAAGGATCAAACATTATATTTCAGGTAATCCCATAAATGTTGAAATAAATATTATTGAAGCTGTAACCCGGAGGAATACATAAGGACACTTTCGAAGCGTTTGAGACTCAAAAGGAGTAGGTATGTGAATACGGTAAGTAAACCGACTCCAAAACAATTTTAAGGCAATATTTCTCCGTTTTGGAATATTTAGAAAAATAGAAAAATAAGTAGCAGTCCGGGAAGGACACGAGGGCCCCACGAGGGTGGTGGGCGCGCCCTACCCCCCTGGGCGCGCCCCCCTACCTCGTGAGCACCCCGTGTGCCCTCCGGACTCCGTTTTCTTGCATGATACGTATTTTGGTCGGTAAAAATTCATTATATATTCTTCAGGAGGTTTTGACTCCGTATCACACAAATATCCTCTGTTTTTGTTTTGAGCTGTTGCTCTTTGCAGATTAGAGCAAGATGTCTTGTCAAGAGTCGGTCGGGAGAGCGGGTATCTAATCCGCACGGAACCAAAAGGCAAGCAATGGCTGACCCCTTTGGGCCAACAGCGGAGGAGGAGATGGAGGTGACTTGATGAGAGTAGATGCCATGGAGGATCAAGAAGTCACTTCTCTCTTCCGAGCTGGGTTCGCGATGGGGAACTCTGAGCTCATCTATTCAAACTCGGTCCAATGTTAGATTTCTTTCTTATGAAAATATGAAGAGGGGTGTCGCTTGTTCTCCGCATCTATGCAACACCCTTGGGTGCAAGGAGCCTTAGCGATTACAGAAAGCTTAAGAGAAATAATGGACCTCAAGCAGCAAGTCAATAAGCTTGAGGAGGAGAATCGTATCCTAAAGGGCATCATCGCCAAGAATATTTCACCAACCCCGAAGAAGGAGACATAATCACATGGGGATGGGCACTCCCCTTGGCAACTGCCAAGCTTGGGGGAGGTGCCCCGGTATCGTATCACAATCACAACTCCTACCTTTACCGTTTTCTTAGTTCGATCCTTTTAGTAGTATCTTGATTTAGTAGAATAAAGTCATGGCATGATCTAGTTTTGAGTTTTGCTTTCGATCTCTCTTTGTAATCGAGTCCGTGAGCTATATATATATAATAAAGTTTAGTGTTGAGTCAAGGGCTTGATTATTTTGCCATGATCTTGGGTGAATAAAAGAAAAGAAAGAAGAAAAGAATAAAAAGAAACGAAGAGTTCATATTGATCTTATTGAGAGTAATGACTTTACATAGAAAGAGTATGATGATTAAAAGTTGTTGGGAGTTGGCAAACATAGCTTTGGTCATTGTTGCAATTAATAGGAAGTGATAAGGAAAGAGAGCTTTCACATATAGATATGTTATCATTGACATCTTTTATGATTGGGAGCACTCATTAAAATATAACATGCTAAAGAGTTGATGTTGGACAAGGAAGACAACGTGATGAGTTATGTTTTCTTATATCTGAGATAAAGTATGTTGTCATGGATCCTCTAACATGTTGAGCTTGCCTTTCCCCTCATGCTAGCCAAATTCTCAGCACCAAGTAGAGATACTACTTGTGCTTCCAAAACTCCATAAACCAGTTTTGCCATGAGAGTCCACATGTCTACCTATGGATTGAGTAAGATCCTTCAAGTAAGTTGTCATCGGTGCAAAGCAATAAAATTGCTCTAAACATGTATGATTGATTGGTGTGGGAGAAATAAGCTTTATCTGATCTTGTGATGTGGAAGTAATAAAAGCGACGGACTGCATAATAAAGGTTCATATCACAAGGGCAATATAAAGTAACGTTCTTTTGCATTGAGATTTTGTGCATCCAACCATAAAAGCGCATGGCAACCTCTGCTTCCCTCTGCGAAGGGCCTATCTTTTATTATTATCCTCTACCTTATGCAAGAGTCACAGTGATCTTCACCTTTCCTTTTCATTTTATCCTTTGGCAAGCCCGACATGTTGGAAAGAACATGATATATATATATATATATCTAATTGGATGTAAGGGAGCATGAATTATTGTTGTTGACATTACCCTTGAGGTAAAAGGTTGTGGGGCAAAACTATAAGCCCTATATTTCTCGTGTCCGATTAAAACTCCGTAACCACAAGTATTGCGTGAGTGTTAGCAATTATGAAGGACTAAATGATAGTTGAGTATGTGGACTTGCTTTTAAGCTCGACATAGACTCTTTCCGATGTTATGATAAATTGCAATTGCTTCAATGACTAAGGTTATAGTTTGTTGGTGCTCAATAAGGTTTGATTCAT
>JAHIAM010011361.1:0-20048 GCA_021605205.1 Aegilops longissima
TTTGATGAAGATGAAGGGCCGTCGGCAAGATGATGCGAAGAAAGCGTCGATAAGCAGCGATCTTCAAATGGAATGCAACCACCTCCGGCGGCAGTATATATATACATTGAGCCTCGGTGATACAAACTAACTGATTTGAATAAATATGTATGTACTAAGCGCGCGACTCTCTTTCTTATTTTAGCCCTCGGCGGATCGTGAAACAATCGAGTACATCGAAATCGAGCGTGGCGCAACCAAGACGATGAAACAAGGAGAAACATGCACCATCGAGGTTGTCGACGGTGCAACGGCGAACTGGAGCCCATAACGCATACCAAGTTTGTCGACCAATGCGGAGCCATTGTTAGAACAACGTCTCGATCACCGTCGAGAGTGGAATGAGCCAAAGAAGGCGCAATTGATGGTTTCACTTTTGTCGATAAGAGAACAAAAAAGATTGCTTCAAGAAGCTTATGGAACATTTCGTTCTACCTCGGAATACAACAAATTCGATGAGGAGGTAACAAGATTGAGAAAACCAAAGAGAGAGGAGGAGGCTAGTCGAAACAGTTGTCTTCTTAAGATGGCGGCATTGGAGAAATTCAAAGCAAAATCTAGCCATTGACTTTTATCCGTGAACAAGACTCAGTTTCAAAGGACAATATGAAAGCAGAAACATGATTGGCCCAGGTTGTGAAGCAAAAAAATCGAAGCAGTTCATTGAAATATCGAAAAAAATTAAGGAAAATGGGCTAAGAAGGAGTACAATCATGTTATGGGGCCAGGAGAATTATCGCATTTTGGTGCCTAGGTTGGAGAAGATGGAGAAGCGAGATGGTAGCGAGGAATCCGTCCAATGCGGAGGATGGGACCCAAGGCCAAAAAGCTGGTGAAATGCGGGCATGGGGAGCTGAACCGGGGAGCGAAGTGTGTTTGCGGGGCAAATTAATTAAACCCAAGCCCTTATTGGCGCAATGAAGGATGCTCAGGGGAAGATCAAGTTCAACGGAAGAGCAGCAGCGACAAAAGCCCTGGGGAATCCACGAACACGGAGGGCGCATGTCATGCAGCATGAGGCACATTCCGTGGAAAATAAGGTTCCCAGAGCGATGACGTCTCAGTTCTGAAGCCCGTAAGAAAGATGGATCGGGCGGATGTTGTGGTACGGTTGGCATGAAATGGATGTGATGAAGAAAACCATGGGTGTACTAGTGGCGAAGAGGATGCACGTAAAGTGCAGCGCGAATCATCCGCGGCGGATCTCGGAAGCAAGCGGAGAAGCAGCGTGGCTTCACGGAGGCCCACCGGCTGGTGCGGATGCTGCCGGCGATCGAAATACTGCACGGGGCCTCACGGTGGTGAAATTACTGCGGAGTCGAAATTCCTGCAGAGCCTCTAAGCTACCCGTGGGCGATATAAAGGAGATGAAAGAATGTCATACTGTATTATCCTATCGGAACATGTCCATGAAAATTAGCCGGCGGCGGTGCTTTACCATGTTTGGGCAGACACCTCCACAACCCCATTCAAGATGGCTATGCTATTGTCGCAGTGGAGGACATAGTCCAGGGTTTGAGGACTGGAGATTGACATTGCTACACACAGAGGGATAAAAGGCTTGGAGATGTCAGCGCCATTTCATTCTATGGCAAAAGAAGTTTATCAAGTTTCGAGGCGGGCGTAAGGACAACAAATCCACCCCCTCGGTGGTGGTGGTGGTGGCGGTGGCGGTAGTGGTGGTGAGTGGTGGTGGTGGCGGTTCACCTACACCTCATCACGTCAAGTAAGCCGCCGCCCCAGTCCTAGCGTCAATGGGTGATCATCCGCCGCCCCGATCCTCCTCCGTCCCGGGTGATAAGACGCGCGCCCCAATCCACCTACTGCAAAATGAAGCAGATCACTGTTATTAACGGGACCCATATGTACCTAAGACCACAAGGTACGGGCCATCATGAAGCCTCTCCCACGAGGCCTTGGGAGCGTGGTGCCGGGGAAGTCGGCAATGACGCATGGACCTGATTTGGAGAAATGGAAGGCCAGGACTGAAAGAAGAAAAAGAGCGAGCCCAAGCCAGTATTTTACGATAAGCAAAGAAGTGAATCCAAGTCATTTTGAGCACACCGTCCCAAGCAGCGAAGAATCTGCCCTAAACCATATTTTATTATTGTTAAACAGGAAAATAAAATGTACCATGTTAAACTAGGAATTTTCCACCCCATTTACATATAAAGTTTATATAAAACCCGAGATACGTTTATTTAATTCTGAAATAAAACATTTTAACATGGCATTTGAGCAAATATAATCAAACAACATTTTAAACATTCTAAACATGAAAAAGAAAGTGGCACATATAAGTTATTTAATTCTGATGCATGGTTTGTGAATTATTGATGCACATGAACATTAAGGGTTTCTGAAAAACTGTAGAACACTGGATAATAGATGAATTACTTAGAACTGGGAAAAAAAACATATCTGGGCTGAATCTGGAACAGGGCAGAACAGGGCAGGCGCTGGGCAGCTCACCCATGAGCCCCAGCCCCGTTTGGCTAGTTCCTATTCGAGGCCTTAAGCTTAGAAAATAAACCAACAGTACAAGGCGCACTTGCACCGCCCCATATGACCATACTCTCTTTTTTCCTGTTGAAACTACAACAAAATAATGTGCTGGCGGGCGAAGATGGAACAGGGCAACAGGGCATTGGGAGGCAGCTCACTCCTGAGCTTCAGCCCATTTGGCTGGTTCCTATTAAAATGTAAGCGCCAAAATAGGCTTACGGTGCAAGTGCGCTTTTACCATCACAGGCTGGGCGTACGTTTCTTTTTCCTGTTGAAACTACAGCAAAAATAATGTGCTGTGGCGAATCTGGAACAGGGCGAGCAGGGCAGGCGCTGGGGCAGCTCACTCATGGGCTTCAGCCGTTTGGCTGGTTCCTATTGGTAGCAAAAAGCGTGACAAACTTAACGATACGAGGCGCACCCAGCCGCCGCCCAGGGCAGCCCACATTCTTTTTTCCTGTTGAAACTACAGCAAAATAGTATGCACTGGCGAGGGATCGAACATGGGATCTATCAATTCACAGATCAGAGCACTCACCACTGGGATAGGGCGCTTGCTTGTGCTTCAAGGGCTTCCTTCCGGTTTTTATTCTCTCTCTAGGTGGTTAGGTAGTCAAATTTCTGAGGTTTTTTTTCTTTTTCTTTTCACTTTTCTTATCTCATTTCCTTTCTTTCCTTAAATCATGAACTTTTTATCAAACTCGATGAACCTCTTTTCAAATTCAATGAACTTTTATCAAAATCGATGAACTTTTTAAAATTTGATGAATTTTTTAAATTCAATGAACATTTTTTCGTCGATGAACTTTTTCAAATTCGATAAACTTTTTCAAAATCAATGATCGGTTTTCAAAATCGATGACTTTTTCATTTTGTGTGAACTTTCTTAAAACATGATGAATATTTTTCAAATTGGATGAACTTTTTAAAATTCAATGAACATTTTTAAATTGATGAACTGCTGCCAAATTTGATGAACTTTTCAAAAAATTGATAAACTTTTTTTCAAAACCGATGAACTTTTTCAATGTTTTATGAACTTTTAAAAATTGATGAATTACTTTTCAAAATCGATGAACTTGAATTTCAAAATCAATGAACTGGCTATGCGCTTGTTTTGTCTTGAGCCTGCCCATTTCACACCCTATCTTCTTTCTTTTGTTTCTGTTTCGCCGCAAAGCGTCCGAGGCCAGGTATCAAACCCGTGTCGCGAGTTGAGTGTGGACACCACGACCACCACACCACTCCAGCTGTTGTGTTTACTTACCGTTTTAATCCTCTTTTATCTTTCTTCTATTTTTCCTGTTTTCTTTCCTTTTCAAATTCAAAGCTTTTTTCCTTCAAGTTTTTCTCTGCAAAATTGATGGAATGTTTCGAACTTCGATGAACTTTTTTCAAATTCGATGACCTTTTTTCAAATTTGATGATCTTTTTCAAATTTGGTGAACTTTTCAAATCCGATGAACTTTTTAAAATTTGATGACCTTTTAAAATCCGGTGAACTGTTTTAGAATTGATGAACTTTTCTTCAAATTCGATGAACTTTTTAAAATTGATGAACTTTTCTTCAAATTCGATGACTTTTCTTCAACAACGTTGAACTTTTTCAACATCGATGGTCCGTTTTCATATCCGATGAACTTTTCTTCAAATTCGATGAACTTGCTTTTAAATTCGATGAACTTTTCTTCCTGTCGATGAATTTTTTTCAAATTCGATGATTTTTCTAAAATCCGATGTACTTTTTGTATTTGGTGAATTTTTTCTTAATTCTTAATCTTTCCGTGTTATTTTTTCATATTTATGAAAAAGTTTGACACATTCCCTCCATTTATAGCCTGAAACAACAGTTTAGCAGAATGAAAAAGCGGTAGCGACTTGATGGATCGGCGACGAGAGTGGCGGGGCGAGGGCGAAAGGCAAGTGGGCAGCCCGCAAGGGAAAGTGGCGTGGCGCAGAACTTCTTCTGGCGTTGAAGCGCCTGAGCTCTCTTTCGTTTGGTGGAAGAGAATTTGGCGGCAGCGCTAGCCTTGCCAGACCACAGCCCGGCGACTGGTTTGATCACAGTCAGCCTTGACAGCAGGGGCTGCTGCTGTTTTTTGAAGCGAAACATGGCGGGCGGGAATCGAGCAAAGCCCCTCTTTCGTCTCTGCGCGCAAGCGCTGCTCAATCAGCGAGACGGGACGAACGAAGCCGGGTCCAGGCAGCGGCGGAAGTGAGCGGCAGCGGGGAAGGACTTAGCGTAGCAGCAACTTCACAGGCTTAGCGGCTCGATGAAGAACGCTTAACCAGCGAGGCCTTGTCTGCGGAAGGACTTGGTGGGGTCTTAGGTCTCCGGCGAGTTGAGAGAGTCCAGCAAATGCGAGATGGCGGGACACGCAGATCCCGATAAGAGATCACGGTGGTAACTCCACGGTGCCCGATGAGTGCGAGCTCGGGCTCCAACTGCAACCATCCATGGCGGCGTGGGGCTCTGCTCGAACAGAATAAAGCGGTCGGATAGGATGAGAGAGATCGATAGGAAGGCGTGACCACAGGAGAGAGTGCGGCGTGCTGCTAGTGGTGGGGAGACTCGGCGTGGCTACGAAGGAAAACGTGCAGCCAATGGTGCCGTGCTCGGCGAGAACATCTGCGGGTGCTCGGCAGAAAATTGGAGTCTCGGAGGAGGCGAGCGCAGCGAGGCAGGGCCTCGGTGCTTTCATGGACGAGGCGTGGAAGATGGAGCTCGGGCTCTGGTAGCTCTTTGCTCGCTTCTTGACCTTGGCAGGATCGGCATTGGTCGAGTGGACCTTGGGCACCATAGGTGATCACGGAGATGGACAAGCCCAGCAGTGGGCTCAAGACACGAATGGAGGCGGCATGAGGTCTCAATCGTAGATCGAGGCGTCGGGAGGCGCTCCGGTTCTGTGGAGAAAAGCGGGGAGATGAGGCGGGAGGAGAAAGGAAGAAGAGGAGACTGAGGAAGGAGGAACCTTTCCGAAGTCGAATATAGTCGTCCAATATATCAATCTTTACGTCTCGACCATTCGAGACTTCTCGTCATGTCTGCGATATCATCCGGGACTCAGAACTCCTTGGTACATCAAAACTCATAAACTCAAAATAAAAGCTGTCGCCATTAGCGTTACATATTCTCGAAGATCTTTATCGGTGGAACCTTAACAACATCGTTGTTCCCTTTGTCATCGGTATGGTTAGCAGAGATTCGATCGTCGGTATCTCAATACCTAGTTCAATCTAGATTGCAGTAAATCTCTCATACTCGTTCCGTAATACATCATCTCACAACTAACTCATTAGTTGCAGATGCTTCAAAACTTATGTGATGTCGAACCGCATAACAACATCGTTGTTCCCTTTGTCATCGGTATGTTACTTGCGAGATTCGATCGTCGGTATCTCAATACCTAGTTCAATCCGTTCTGCGCAAGTCTCTTTACTTTCGTAGTAATACATCATCTCACAACTAACTCATTATTTGCATGCTTGCAAAGGCTTATGTGATGTGTATTACGAGAGGGCCAGAGATACCTCTCAGAGCAATCGGATGACAAATCCTAATCTCAAAATCGCCAACCCAACATGTACCTTTGAGACACACTGTAGAGCACCTTTATAATCACCCGATTCGTTGTGACGTTTGGTAGCACACAAAGTGTTCCTCCAAATAAGCAGAGTTGCATAATCTCATAGTCATAGGAACATGTATAAGTCATGAAGAAAGCAATAGCAACATACTAAGCGATCGTTGCTAAGCTAATGGAATGGGTCATGTCAATCAGATCATTCACCTAATGATGTGATCCGTTAATCAAATAACAACTCTTTGTCCATGGTTGGGAAACATAACCATCTTTGATTAACGAGCTAGTCTAGTAGAGGCATACTAGTGACACTCTGTTTGTCTATGTATTCACACATGTATCATGTTTCCAGTTAATACAATTCTAGCATAAATAATAAACATTTATCATGAAATAAGGAAATAAATAATAACTTTATTATTGCCTCTAGGGCATATTTCCTTGATCTCCCACTTGCACTAGAGTCAATAATCTAGTTCACATCGCCATGTGATTTAACACAATAGTTCACATCACCATATGATTAACACCCATAGATTCACATCGATATGTGATCCAACACCCAAAGGGTTTACTAGAGTCGATAATCTAGTTCACATCGCTATATGTTTAACACCCAAAGAGTACTAAGGTGTGATCATGTTTTTGCTTGTGAGATAATTTTAGTCAGCAGATGCATGTCATTCGGATCCGTAAGTATTTTCATAATTCTATGTCAACAATGCTCTGCAAGGAGCTACTCTAGCTAATTGCTCACTTTTCAATATGTATCTGGATTGAGACTTAGAGTCATCCAGATCGGTGTCAAAACTTGCATCGGCGTAACTCTTTTGACGAAACTTTTTCACCTCCATAATGCGAAACATATCCTTATTCCACTAAGGATAATATTGACCGATGTCCGATGATCTTACTCCTAGATCACTATTGTACTCCTTAATGGCTTCGAGTATAGGGTATACAATAGATCGGTACACCATGGCATACTTTATAGAACCTATGGCTGAGGCATAGGGAATGACTTCCATTCTTTTCTATCTTACTGCTGTGGTCGGGGTTTGAGTCTTACTCAATTTCACACCTTGTAACACAGACCAGAACTCTTTCTTTGGTGATCCATTTTGAACTTACTTCGAAATCTTATCAAAGTATGTACTTATTGAAAAAACTTATCAAGCGTCTTGATCTATCTCTATAGATCTTGATGCTCAATATATAAACAGCTTCACAAGGTCTTTCTTTGAAAAACTCCTTTCAAACACTCCTTTATGCTTTGCGAGAATAATTCTACATTATTTCCGATCAACAATATGTCATACATATACTTATCAGAAATCTTGTAGTGCTCCACTCACTTTCTTGTAAATCGGGCTTCACATGAAAGTCTTGTAAAACTATGTCTTTGATCAACTTATCAAGCGTGTGATTCAACTCCGAGAAACTTGCACCAGTCCATAAATGGATGCATTGGAGCTTGCACACTTTGTTAGCTCCTTTAGGATTGACAAAACCTTACGGATTGCATCATATACAACTCTTCTTCCGAAAATCCATTCAGGAATGCAGTTTTGACATCCATTTGCAAATTTCATAATCATAAATCACGGGAATTGCTAACATGATTCGGACAGACTTAAGCATCACTCTGGTGAGAAGATCTCATCATAGTCAATCCCTTGAACTTGTAAAAACCTTTGCGACAAAAGTGGAGCTTTAATAAACGAGTAACATTACCGTCGGCGTCCAGGTCTTCTTCTTGAAGATCCATTTATTCTCAATTGCTTGCCGATCATCGACGGCAAGTCAACCAAAGAATCCACACTTTGTTCTCATACATGGATCCCATCTCAGATTTCATGGCTTCAAGCCATTTCTTGAATCTGGGCTCACCATCGCTTTCTTCATAGTTATTAGGTTCATCAGGATCTCAATAGCATGACTTCGAGCAGGATTGCCGTACCACTACAGTGTAGCGGATCTTACTCTAGTTGATCTCTGAGGCTTGGTAGTAACTTGATCTGAAGTTTCGCAATCATCATCATCAACTTCCTCACTAATTGGTGTGGAATTATCCGCGAAACGGTTTTGTGATGAACTACTTTCAATAAGGGGCAGGTACGATTACCTCATCAAGTTCTACTTTCCTCCCACTCACTTCTTTCGAGAGAAACTCCTTCTCTAGAAAGATTCGAATCTAACAACAAAAGTCTTGCCTTGGATCTGTGATAGAAGGTGTATCCAACGTCTCCTTTGGATATCCTATGAGAGACATTTCTCCGATTTGGGTTTGAGCTTATCGAGGATGAAACTTTTTCACATAAGCCATCGCAACCCAAACTTTAAGCGACAACTTTGGTTTCTTGCCAAACCACAGTTCATAAGGTGTCATCTCAGCAGTTTAGATGGTGCCCTTTTAATATGAATACGGCTGTCTCTAATGCATAACCCTAACCCGATAGTGAGTAAATCGGTAAGAGACATCATAGATCGCACCATATCTAATAAAATGCTGGTTATGGCGTTCGGACACACCATTACGTTGTAATGTTCCAGATGGCGTGAGATTCTTGTGACTAACTAAAATTGTTTCAAATGTAGACCAACTTCGTAACTCAAATATTCATCTCCACGATCAGATCCTTGAAACTTTATTTTCTTGTTATGATGATTTTTCCACTTCACTCTGAAATTCTTTGAACCTTTCAACTATTTCAGACTTATGTTTCATCAAGTAGATATACCCATATCTGCTCAAATCATCTGTGAAGGTCAAAAAATAACAATACTTGCCATGAGCCATAATACTTATTGGACTGCATACATCGTGTATGTATTATTTCCAACAAGTTTGTTGCTTGCTTTCCATTGTTCAGAAGAGCGGAGTTTTAGTCATCTTGCCAAAAAATACGGTTCATGAAACATCAAATGATTCATAATCAAGTGATTCGAAAATCCATCTTTATGGAGTTTCTTCATCACGATTTACAGATATGAGCGGCGGTGCCACAAATAAGTTGCACTATCATTATTAACTTTGCATCTTTTGGCATCAATATTATGAATATGTGTATCACTACAATCGAGATCCAATAAACTATTTTTCATTGGGTGTATGACCATTGAAGGTTTTATTCATGTAAAGCGAACAACAATTATTCTATGACTTTAAATGAATAACCCTTTTTAATAAACATGATTAAATCCTATTCATACTCAGCATAAGCGCCAAATAACATTTATTTAGGTTTAACACTAATCCGAAAGTATAGGAAGTGTGCGATGATGATCATATCAATCTTGGAACCAGTTCAACACACATACGTCACTTCACCCTCAACTAGTCTCATTTTGATACCTAACTCATTTGAGTTACTAATTTTAGCAAGCTGAACAAGCATCAAATACTCAGGGGCTACTATAAACACTAGTAAGGCACACATAAATAACATGTATATCAAATATACCCTTGTTCACTTTGCCGTCCATCTTATCCACCAAATATTGAGGGCATTTCAACTTCGGTGTCCATTTCAGCACATAGTGTATGCACTTAGTTTCAGGCTTTGGTCAGCTTTGGTCTTCTTCACCGGGAGCGACAACTTTTGCCATTCTACTTGAAGTTTCCCTTTCTTTCCTTTGCCCTATTCTTGAAACTAGTGGTCTTGTTAACCATCAACTTGTGATGTTTTCTTGATTTCTACCTTCGTTGATTTCAGCATCACGAAGAGCTTAGAGATACTTTCGTCATTCCTTGCATATTATAGTTCATCACAAGTTCTACTAACTTGGTGATGGTGACTAGGGTTATCGTGAATCACTATTTTCACGGGATGATTAACTCCACTTGATTCAAGCGATTGTAGTACCAGACTATCCGGTACATGCTCACTAGTTGAGCGATTCTCCTCCATCTTTGAGCTATAGAACTTGTTGGAGACTTCATATCTCTCAACTCGGGTATTTGCTTGAAATATTAACTTCAATTCCTGGAACATCTCCTTATGGTCCATGGCGTTCAAAACGTCTTTGAAGTCCCGATTCTAAGCCGTTAAGTATGGTGCACTAAACTATCAAGTAGTCATCATATTAAGCTAGCCATAGCGTTCATAACGTCTACATGCACTCCTTGCAGCAGATTACATCACCTAGCTTGGTGCATTAAGGACATAATTCTTACGTGCAGCAATGAGGATAAACCTCAGATCACTGGATCCAATCCGCATCATTGCTACTAACATCTTTCAACATAGATTTTTCTCTAGGAACATATCAAAAAAATATCAACATGAGGGAAGCTAACAAACATGAGCTATTGATCTACCAACATGAATATGCTAATACTACGGGACTAAGTTCATGATAAATTTAAGTTCAATTAATCATATTACTTAGAACTCCCATGAGATAGACATCTCTCTAGTCATCTAAGTGATCACGTTATCAAATCAACTAAACCGCAACCGATCATCACGTGAGATGGAGTAGTTTTCAATGGTGAACATCACTATGTTGATCCTATCTACTATATGATTCACGCTTCGACCTTCGGTCTCCGGGTGTTAGAGCCATATCTGCATATGCTAGGCTACGTCAAGTTTAACTTTAGTATTCGCGTGTACGCAAAACTGGCTTGCTGCGTTGTAGATGGACGTGAAACTTATCACCCGATCATCACGTGGTTATGGAGGCACGGCAGACTTTGGAAGCGAGTGCATACTCGGGAAGAACACTTCTTGATAATTAGTGAGAGATCATCTTAAAATGCTACGTCAATCAAAGCAAGATAAGATGCATAAAAGATAAACATCACATGTAATCAATATTATATGACATGATATGGCCATCATCATCTTGTGCCTTTGATCTCCATCTCCAAGCATCATCATGATTTCAAATCAAGTCAGCGACGCGGCACCATGATCTCCATCATCTTGATCTATAACTCAATGTGTAGTCACATAGATTCTCTCGCCAACTATTGCTCTTGCAACTATTGCTATAGCATAGCGATAAAGTAAAACAATTATTTGGCGCTTGAATCTTGTCTGATAAAGAGACAACCATAAGGCTTGAGCCGGTTGCTAATAACTTCAACAAAACACAGTCATCTCATGCACAACAATTTATATCTCATCGCGTCTTGACCATATCACATCACAACGCCTTACCCGCAAAGGCAAGTTAGGCGTCCTCTGCTTTGTTGTTGCAAGTTTTACGTGGCTTCTACGGGCTTAGCAAGAACCGTTCTTACCTCGCGTCAAAACCACAGCGATAGGTTGTCAGAAGTAGTGTTGTTTCAACCTTGTGCAAGGACGAGCGTAGCCACCTTTTCAGTTCAACTAAAGTTGGAGAAACGACACCGCATGACACCTAGTGTTGAGGCGTAGTAATTTCAAAAATTTCCCTCGATCCGCAAGACCATGGTGATGGCATAGCAGCGAGAGGAAGTGTCCATCCGTGTAACCTCGTGGCCGGCAGCGGAGCGTTATAACAGCAGCGATTGATGTGTTCGTACGTCTTCACGATCCGACCGATCCAAAATGCGAGCGTCACGGCACCTCGGGTTACGCACCTTCAGCGATCGCGATCTCGGACTCCGATCCGGCAAAAGTGTAGGGATGAGTTCCGTCGCCTGACGGCGTGGTGGCGATGATGATCACTCCTCCCACGCGACGCTTCGGCTTAGCTCATGACGATATGACTCCGTGACTTGGCGCTTCCGCCTAAGCTCATGACGATATGACCAAGTGGAATATGGTGGAAGGGGCACCGCTTTACGGCTAAGAAGATCCGTAGATCAACTTGTGTGTCTTGGGGTGCCCTTGCCCTGTATATAAAGGAGACAAGGGGAGGTGGCGGCCCTAGAGGAGCGCACCAGGAGAGTCCTACTCACGGGGAGTGGGACTCCCCTCTCCTAGTTGGACTTGGATTGGAGGAGGGAAGAGAGGGAAGGCGCCGCCCCCTTCCTTGTCCTATTAGGACTAGGGAAAGGAAGCAGCCCAAACTGGCCTGCCCTTCCTCTTCTCCCAGGCATAAGGCCCATGGACCTCCGGGGGTTCAGTAACCTCCGGTACTCTAAATAAAATCCAGTTTCACTCGGAACATTTCCGATGTCAAATCTAGGCTTCCATATATCAATCTTTATGTCTCGACCATTTGAGACTCCTCGTCATCATCGTGATCACATCGGGACTCGAACAACCTTGATGCATCAATACTTATAAACTCATTATGAATGTCGCCGAAGCGTTAAGCGTCACGGACCCTACGGGTTCGAGAACTATGTGAACCATGACCTAGAACCATTCTCGGTCAATAACCAATAGTAGAACCTGGATGCCCATATTGGTTCCTACATATTCTCGAAGATCTTTATCGGTCGAGCGCGCACATGACATCGTTGTTCCCTTTGTCATCGGTATGTTACTTACCGAGATTCGATCGTCGGTATCAATACCTAGTTCAATCTAGTTACGGTAGAATCTCTTTACTAAATTCGTAATACATCATCTCACAACTAACTCATTAGAATTTAATGCTTGAGAGCTTAAGGTGATGTGCCTTACAGGAATATCTAGAGATACCTCTCAGACAATCGGGTGACAAAACCTAATCTCGAAATCGCCATATTAACAAGTACCTTTGGAGACACTGTGTACTCCTTTATAATCACCCGATTCGTTGTGACGTTTGGTAGTACCAAAGTGTTCCTCCGATGCAGCAGTTGCATAATCTCATAGTTATAGGAACATGTATGGGTCATGAAAAGCTTATTTACATACTAAGCGATCAAAGTGTTAAGCTAACGGAATGGGTCATGTCAATCAGATCATTCAACTAATGATGTGACCTTGTTAATCAAATAACAACTCCTTGTTCATGGTTAGGAAACATAACCATCTTTGATTAACAAGCTAGTCAAATAAAAGCATACTAGTATGATCTTGTTTGTCTATATATTCACACATGTATTATGTTTCCAGGTTAATACAATTCTAGCATGAATAATAAACATTTATCATGATATAAGGAATATATAATAACTTTATTATTGCCTCTAGGGCATATTTCCTTCAGTCTCCCACTTGCACTAAGAGTCAATAATCTAGATTACAAAGTAATGATCCTTACACCCATGGAGTCTTGGTGCTGATCATGTTTTTACTTTACGATGGAAGAGGCTTGATCAGCGGAATGCAACAGGTCAGATCCGTTATGTATTTCAAATATGTCTCCCACTTGGACTTGGTCCCGAATGGAATTGAGCGTCTCTTGATGTGCTTGGTCCTCTTGTGAAATCTGGATTCCTTTGCCAAGGCAATTGCACGTTATTGTCACGAAGATCTTATCGTCCAGATGCACTAGGTATGACACCTAGATGGAAATGAACTCTTTCATCCAGACTCCTTCATTATGCTGCCGAAGCAGCTATGTACTCCGCTTCACATGTAGATCCTGCCGCGCGCTTTGTTTAGGCTGCACCAGACAGCTCCACCGTTTAATAAAAACACATATCCGGTTTGCGATTTAGAATCGTCGGATCGTGTCAACTTACATCGGCGTAACCATTACGACTAGCTCTTTGTCACCTCCATATCACGAGAAACATATCCTTAGTCCTTTTCAGGTATTTAGGGATGTTCTTGACCGCTGTCGATGATCCACTCACCGATTACTTTGGTACCTTCCTGCCAAGCTTACAGCTAAGCATCGTCGTCGAACTGGTACAGCATACATATGATAGAGCCTATGGCTGAAGCATAAGGAACATCTTTCATTTCTCTCTCTTCTCTTGTGGTGGGCATTGAGTCGACTCAATCTTACACCTTGTAACTGGTAAAAACCTTTCTT
Source organism: Aegilops longissima (assembly GCA_021605205.1). Taxonomy (NCBI): domain Eukaryota; kingdom Viridiplantae; phylum Streptophyta; class Magnoliopsida; order Poales; family Poaceae; genus Aegilops; species Aegilops longissima. The sequence goes on from JAHIAM010011361.1 coordinate 13,980, forward strand.
TGCTGATCCAACTTGAACTTTTTCAAAGCTTTATGAAAGTATGTGCTTTGAAAGTCAATTAAAAGCGTCTTGATCTATCTCTATAGATCTTGATGCCCAATATCTAAGCAACAGCCATAGGTTCTTTCATTGAAAACTTTTATTCAAGTATCCTTTTATGCTATCCAGAAATTCTATATCATTTCCAATCAATAATATGTCGTCCACATATAATATTAGAAATGCTTTCTGAGCTCCCACTCACTTTCTTGTAAATCTGGGCTTCTCCCAAAGTCTGCATGCAAACCCATGTCTTTGATCACACTATCAAGCGTTTATTTCAACTCGGAGGCTTGCACGGACCATAAATTGATCGTTGGAGCTTGCACTTTGTTAGCACCTTTTGGATCGACAAAACCTTCTGGTTGCATCATATACAACTCTTCTTCTAGAAATCCATTCAAGAATGCAGTTTTACATCCATTTGCCAAATTTCAATCATAAAATCGCGGCAATTGCTAACATGATTAAAGACTTAAGCATCGCTTCTGGTGAAAGAAGTCTCATCGTGATCTCAACCCCTTGAACTTGTCGAAAACCTTTTGCAACAAGTCGAGCTTTGTAGACGATTACATTACCATCGGCGTCAGTCTTCTTCTTAAAGATCCATTTATTTTCAATGGCTTGCCGATCATCGAGGCAGTCAACCAAAATCCATACTTTGTTCTCATACATGGATCCCATCTCAGATTTCATGGCTTCCGGCCATTTTGCGAATCTGGGCTCACCATGCCTTCTATTATAGTTTGTAGGTTACCATGGTCAAGTAACATGACTTCGAATAGGATTACATACCACTCACAGTGCGTATTTTACTCTGGTTGACCTCTGAGGTTGATAGCAACTTGATCTGAATCTTGATGATCATCATCATTAATTTCATCACTAATTGGTGTATTTGTCACAGGAACCATTTCTTGTGATGAACTACTTTCCAATAAGGGAGCGATACAGATTATCTCATCAAGTTCTACTTTCCTCCACTCACTTCTTTCGGAGAAACTCCTTCTCTAGAAAGGATCCAATTTAGCAACGAAAATCTTGCCTTCAGATCTGTGATAGGGTGTGTAACAGTCTCCTTTGGGTATCCTATGAAGACACATTTTCCGATTTGGGTTCGAGCTTATCGGTTGAAGTTTCTTTACATAAGCATAGCTCCAAACTTTAAAGCGACAACTTTGGTTTCTTGCTAAACCATAGTTCATAAGGCGTCGTCTCAAGCAGTTTTGGCGGTGTCCTATTCAGCGTGAATCTGGCGTCTCTAAAGCATAACCCCAAAGCGATAGCGATAAATGAGGAAATAGACATCATAGATCGCACCATATCTAGTAAAATGCGATTCTGACGTTCGGACACACCATTTCTGCGTGGTGTAAATTTGGCGTGAGTTCGAAACTATTCACATTGTTTCAAATGTAAACCAAACTTCGTAACTCAAATATTCTACTCCACGATCAGATCGTAGAAACTTTATTTTCTTATTCACGATGATTTTCCACTTCACTCTGAAATTCTTTGAACTTTTCAAATGTTTCAGATTTGTGTTTCATTAAGTAGATATACCCATATCTGCTCAAATCATCTGTGAAGGTGAGAAAATATGATACCCGCCGCGTGCCTCAACATTCATTGGACCACAAACATCGGTAATGTATGATTTCCAATAAATCGGTTGCGCTCCATAGTCCGGAGAACGGCGTTTTTGTCATCTTGCCCATGAGCACGGTTACATAAGTACCAAGTGATTCATAATCAAGTGATTCGAAGTCCATCGGTATGGAGTTTCTTCATGCGTTTTACACGATATGACCTAAGGCGATTGCCACAAATAAATTGCACTATCATTATCAACTCTGCATCTTTTGGCTTCAACATTATGAATATGTGTGTATCACTACATCGAGATTCAACAAGAATAGACCATTCTTCAAGGGTGCATGACCATAAAGATATTACTCATATAAATAGAACAACCATTATTCTCTGATTTAAATGAATAACCGTCTAGCATTAAACAAGATCCGGATATAATGTTCATGCTCATTATTGGCACCAAATAACAATTATTTAGGTCTAAAACTAATCCGAAGGTAGATGTAGAGGTATGCCGACGCGATCACATTGACTTTGGAACCATTTCCCAGCGCATCGTCACCTCGTCCTTTGCCATAAATCTATTAAAGTAGTCCTGTTTGAGTTGCAAATATTAACAGAACCAGTATCAAATACCAGTGCTACTCGAGCTCTAGTAAGGTACATCAATAACAAGTATATCACATATACCTTTGTTCACCTTGCCATCCTTTTATCCACCATAAACTTGGGGCAGTTCCGCTTCCGATTATCGATCTGCTTGCAGTAAAACACTCGATTTGGCTTAGGTCAGAGACTTGGGTTTCTTCTCTTGATCAACAACTTTCTTGCTGTTCTTTTTGAAGTTTCCTTCTTCTTCCCTTTGCCCTTTTCTTGAAACTAGTGGTCTTGTTGACCATCAACTTGATGCTCTTTCTTGATTTCTACCTCCATGACTTTTAGCATCGCGAAGAGCTCGGGAATTGTCTTAGTCATCCCTTGCATATTATAGTTCATCCGAGCTCTTGTAGCTTGGTGGCGATGATTGGAGAATTACATCAATGACACTATCATCGGAAGATTAACTCGGCTGAATTAAGTGATTGTTATACCGGACATTTTGAGTATGTGCTCCTTGTGAGAACTATTCTCCTCCATCTTGCAGCTATAGAACTTATTGGAGACTTCATATCTCTCAATCGGGCATTTGCTTGAAATATTAACTAACTCTGGAACATCTCATTATGCTCCATAGCGTTCAAGCGTCGTTGAGGGCCGGTTCTAAGCCGTAAAGCATGGCACCTTGAACTATAGTGTAGTCATCAACTACCTTTGCTGGACGTTCACAACCAGCTCGATGCATCTGCCAGCACTTTGTCACCCAGTGGGTGCTTCGGGGCGTAATTTTTACGTGCAGCAATGAGGATAATCCTCAGAATTCGGACCCGATCCGTGTAATTACTACCATCATCTTTCAACTTTGCTTTCTCAAGGCAGCATTAAAATTCAGCGGAACAACATTACGAGCCATCTATCTACATTAAACATAGACAAGCAAAATACTATCGGTACTAAGTTCATGATAAATTTAAGTTCAATTAATCATATTAAAAACTCCCACTTAGGCAGACATCTCTCTAGTCATCTAAGTGATCCGTGATCAAATCAACTAAACCATGTCCGATCATCACGTGAGATGGAGTAGTTTCAATGGTGAACATCACTATGTTGATCATATCTACTATATGATTCACGTTCGACCTTTCGGTCTCCGTGTTGAGGCCATATCTGTTATATGCTAGGCTCGTCAAGTTTAACTTTGAGTATTCGGCGTGTGCAACTGTTTTGCACCGTTGTAGATGAGCGTAGAACTTATCACCCGATCATCACGTGGTGTGCGGGTACTCTCGAACTTTGGCAGCGGTGCATACTCGAGGAGAACACTTCTTGATAATTTTAGTGAGAGATCATCTTATAATGCTCAGTCGAATCAAAGCAAGATAAGATGCATAAAGGATAAACATCACATGCAATCAATATAAGTGATATGATATGGTCATCATCATCTTGTGCTTGTGATCTCCATCGCGAGAGCTGCCGTCATGATCACCATCGTCACCGTAGCGACACCTTGATCTCCATCGTAGCATCGTTGTCGTCTAGCCAACTATTGCTTCTCGACTATCGCTACTCCTTAGTGATAAAGTAAAGCAATTACATAGCGTTGCATTTCATACAATAAGCGACAACCATATGGCTCACCGGTTCTTGATAACTTCGGTTACAAAACATGATCATCTCATACAATAAAATATAGCATCACGTCTTGACCATATCACATCACAACCATGCCTGCAAAAACAAGTTAGGCGTCCTCTACTTTGTTGTTGCAAGTTTTACGTGGCTGCTACGGGCTGAGCAAGAACCGTTCTTACCTCGCATCAAAACCACAGCGATACTTAGTCAAATAGACTCCGTTTTAACCTTCTCAAGGACGGGCGTATACACCTCGATTCAACTAAAGTGAGAGGCAGGACACCGCCGGTCACCTTTAAGCAACGAGTGCTCGGGCGGTGAAACCAGTCTCGCGTAAAGCGTCTGCGTAATGTCGGTCGGGCAGCTTCATCTCCTAATACCGCTGAACAAAGTATGACATGCTGGTAGGCGGTATGACTTATATCGTCCACAACTCACTTGTGTTCTACTCGTGCACATGACATCAGCGCATAAAACCAGGCTCGGATGCCCTTTGTTGGGCGCGTAGTAATTTCAAAAATTTCCCTACGATCACGCAAGACCATGGTGATGGCATAGCGAGAGGAAGAGTGTCGTCCACGTACCCTCGTGGGCCGGCGAGCGTTATAACAACGCGGTTGATGTGAGTAAATGCGTCTTCACGATCCGACCGATCCAAGCATCGAGCGTCACGGCACCTCCGAGTTACTGCGTTCAGCTCGATGGCGATCCCGGACTCGATCCAGCAAAGTGTCGGGGATGAGTTCCAATCGACCGCGGCGGCGTGGTAGCGATGTTGATGCTCCACCGCGCGGGGCCGCCTAAGCTCATGACGATATGACTTCTCCGCGCGAGGCCGCCTAAGCTCCGTGACGATATGACCGAAGTGGAATATGGTGGAAGGGCACCGCACGGCTAAGAAAGATCCGTGTAGATCAACTTGTGTCTTATGGGTGCCCCCTGCCCCGTCGTATAAAAGAGCAAGGGGAGGTGGCGGCCCTGGGGGCGCGCAAGGAGAGTCCTACTCCCAGGTAGGACTCCCCTCTAGTTGGACTAGGATTGGAGGAGAGGGAAGAAGGGAAGGGCGCGCCCCCCTTCCTTGTCCTATTAGGACTAGAGGGGGGAGGCGCGCAGCCCCTTGGCCTGCCCTTCCTCTTCCTCATGGCCCATTAAGGCCATGGACCTCCCGGGGTTCCAGTAACCTCCGGTACTCGATTAAATCCGATTTCACGGAACACTTCCGATGTCAAATGTAGGCTTCCAATATATCAATCTTTATGTCTCGACCATTTGAGACTCCTCGTCATGTCCGTGATCACATCCGGGACTCGAACAACCTTGATTGCATCAATACTTATAAACTCATAATGAGCTGTCATCCGAAGCGTTAAGCGTGCGGACCCTACGGGTTCGAGAACTATGTAGACATGACCTAGAACCATTCTCGGTCAATAACCAATAAGCGGAACCTGGATGCCCATATTGGTTCCTACATATTCTCTGAAGATCTTTGTCGGTCAAACCGCATAACGACATCGTTGTTCCTTTGTCATCGGTATGTTACTTACGAGATTCGATCGTCGGTATCAATACCTAGTTCAATCTCGTTCTTTGGTAGAATCTCTTTACTCGTTCAAGTAATACATCATCTCACAACTAACTCATTAGTTGTAATGCTTACAAGCAGGCTTAAGTGATGTGTATTACCAAGAAGGCCTAGAGATACCTCTCCGAAGCAATCGGAGTGACAAAACCTAATCTCGAAATCGCCAACCCAACAAGTACCTTTGGAGACACTGTAGTACTCCTTTATAATCACCCGATTCGTTGTGGCGTTTGGTAGTACCAAAGTGTTCCTCCGATAGCAGGAGTTACATAATCTCATAGTTATAGGAACATGTATGGGTCATGAAAAAGCATTAACATACTAAGCGATCAAGTGTTAAGCTAACGGAATGGGTCATGTCAATCAGATCATTCAACTAATGATGTGACCTTGTTAATCAAATAACAACTCCTTGTTCATGGTTAGGAAACATAACCATCTTTGATTAACAAGCTAGTCAAGAAATAGAGGCATACTAGTGACATCTTGTTTGTCTATATATTCACACATGTATTATGTTTCGGTTAATACAATTCTAGCATGAATAATAAACATTTATCATGATATAAGGAAATAAATAATAACTTTATTATTGCCTCTAGGGCATATTTCCTTCA